>VZQC01009282.1:1837536-1859577 GCA_009823505.1 Rhizomys pruinosus | reverse complement strand
TGAACTTCTGCTCAAAACAGTAAACTTCTGCATCAAGAATTTTGAGAGAGACTGAAGTAAAGATGAAAAACATGTTTGGCAGAATGCATGAGCTCTGGTGGGGTGGGTTGATGGGGGGGGAACAAGGGTCTAGATTTGATAAGAAATATATATATATATAAATAATAAATAAAGACTAAGAGATGAAAAGCATGTTTGGCAGAATGCATGAGCTCTGGCGGGGTGGGGGAATGGGCGGGAACATGGGTCTAGATTTGTTAAAAAAATAAAAATAAATTTATGTGAAAAAAAAATATACAAACCCGTAGGCTTCTGCTCTGACTGTCCAATAGAACCTCATACTTTGACTTCTTTGACAAGATACTCTTATCTTTGTAAATAGGACTGTTTCCTAAATAGAACTGGTTCTACTTCTGTGCTTACTGTATGATGTACACCTTCAGTATCCTGTTTTTCCAGTGAGGGGTGGGATGGGGCAGAAGCAGGTAAATCAGAGTGTCAGCACAAGTAGCAAGGGAAGACTGCCTTTCATCTCCAGTTAAGGGGTTTGCAAGCCTCCCGTGGAAACAGATTGCTTTTGTAATCTTGTACACGCATGCATGAGCACGCACACACATGTATATATGTATATATGTGTGTATATATGAAGAAAATTATACACACATACATATATATATATATATGTATATATATATATATATCAGTCTTATTCCTTGGGGAAAGGGTCTCACACTGAACCTGGGTTCACCGTTTTGGCTAGATGGCTATCTCATTAACTCTAGCAATCTTCCTGTAGGAGAATTGTTAGGTGGGTGTTGGACATCTAATTCAGGTCCTCATGTTTGTGCACAGCAAGCACTCTTCTCACTAAATCATCTTTGAAAGCTTTTTTTTTTTTTCCTTCTTTTTGAGACAGGGTCTCCCTGTAGCCCCAGCTGTCCTGGAACTTGCTATGTAGACCAGGCTGGCCTTGAACTCACAGAGATCTGCTTGCCTCTGTCTCCAGAGTGCAGAGATTAAAGGCGTGGGGCACCACACCCGCGGAAGCATTTTTTTTTAAGTCTCTTTTCTAGTATACCAAAATTTTTGATAATAAAGTACTATTACTATTTTTTTCAAAAGTGTAGTATCTAAAGATCTTAACATAAAAAATTTGAAAAATAATTTTCAGTAATCTTTTATAAAAGTGCCCTCAGAAAGCCTGGTCTACAGAGTGAGTTACAGTAATATCACCTAACATAAAATTCACATTCAAGTTAGCCCAATTGTCCTTCAAGGGTCTTTTATAACTTTTTTTTTAAAGATAATTCACAGATAAAATCAAGGATCATATATTACATTTTATTATCCTGAGGCCTTTTAACTATGAAAAATCTTGGTTTGAAAACAATTAAATTTTATGACTTTTTTTAAGTTCGAAAAAATTGTCTTAGATATGTTTGAATTGACCAGATTGTACGTGTAGCTTGCTGTTTCAGAATTACTCTCACTTTATATTGAAGGTGCAAATCCTATAAATGGTCACAGGAGGCTCCTTTCCTATATGAAAGCTGGTAATTACAAGCAACAAAGCCTGCAATCCATCTTTTGTTATGTTCAAGAATCTTTCTTTCCCCTTTCCTCTATAGCAATATCTCTCATCTGGGGATAGGTTTATCTCCATAGGACATATGGTAATGCCTGGAGATATCTGCAGCACCATATGTGTGTGTGTGTGTGTGTGTGTGTGTGTGTGTGTGTGTGTGTATATGTATGGTTTGTTTTATTTCTCACTTAATAGCCAGGCTGGCCTAAAACTCATTATCATTATGTAGCTTCAGCTGGTTTCAAACTTACAGTCATCCTACTGCCTCAGTACCCTGAGTGTTGAGATGACACGTGTGAATTGCCATGCACAGCTTATGTGTATGTTTTAGATGATGAGTCAGTGAGAAAGCACAGCTGCCTCTTGTGGAAGGCTGGCTGTACACGTTGCTGGGCAAGGCTGCCTCTTGTGGAAGGCTGGCTGTACACGTTGCTGGGCAAGGCTGCCTCTTGTGGAAGGCTGGCTGTACACGTTGCTGGACAAGGCTGCCTCTTGTGGAAGGCTGGCTGTACACGTTGCTGGACAAGGCTGCCTCTTGTGGAAGGCTGGCTGTACACGTTGCTGGGCAAGGCTGCCTCTTGTGGAAGGCTGGCTGTACACGTTGCTGGACAAGGCTGCCTCTTGTGGAAGGCTGGCTGTACACGTTGCTGGACAAGGCTGCCTCTTGTGGAAGGCTGGCTGTACACGTTGCTGGACAAGGCTGCCTCTTGTGGAAGGCTGGCTGTACACGTTGCTGGACAAGGCTGCCTCTTGTGGAAGGCTGGCTGTACACGTTGCTGGACAAGGCTGCCTCTTGTGGAAGGCTGGCTGTACACGTTGCTGGACAAGGCTGCCTCTTGTGGAAGGCTGGCTGTACACGTTGCTGGACAAGGCTGCCTCTTGTGGAAGGCTGGCTGTACACGTTGCTGGACAAGGCTGCCTCTTGTGGAAGGCTGGCTGTACACGTTGCTGGACAAGGCTGCCTCTTGTGGAAGGCTGGCTGTACACGTTGCTGGACAAGGCTGCCTCTTGTGGAAGGCTGGCTGTACACGTTGCTGGACAAGGCTGCCTCTTGTGGAAGGCTGGCTGTACACGTTGCTGGGCAAGGCTGCCTCTTGTGGAAGGCTGGCTGTACACTTTGCTGGGCAAGGCTGCCTCTTGTGGAAGCTGGCTGTACACGTTGCTGGGCAAGGCTGCCTCTTGTGGAAGGCTGGCTGTACACATTGCTGGTTGTGGCTTCCAGACTTGGGTCCTTTTCCTCTCTGAGAATTGTGAGATTAATAAGAAGACTGTGCACCAGCTGGGTACTGAAAAACATGTTTATTCTTGGCCAGGAATGGCAGAAGTAGGAGGACAGACTTGTGAGTGACCTTCTCATTCCTGGGGATGGGAGCTGTGGATCCAGGGTAGAAGGGATGAGGGAGGCTGGGGTCTATTTACACTCCTTGTGTGCCTTGCTGTTCAATATGCATGGTGAAACGTTTCTCCCTGTGTTCACAGGTCTCCTGAATATTGTGATGGAACCATTTTTTAAAAGAGAAGTTTTTGATACCTACCTTGTACCAATTAGCATCAGTTATGATAAGATATTAGAAGAAACTCTTTATGCCTATGAGCTCCTAGGAATTCCTAAGCCAAAAGAATCCACCACTGTACGTAAGGATAGCCAAACTTGATTTTCTTTGAGTGTAGAGAATACTGGCTTGTATAGCTACCAAGTTACAAATGTACTCCTGTTTTCTTTCCCCCTCTTGTGATGCCACCAGGGGTTGTTGAAAGCTAGACGGATTCTGTCTGAGAACTTTGGAAGCATCCACGTGTACTTCGGAGACCCTGTGTCACTGCGTTGTCTAGCTGCAGAGCGGCGGCTGAGTCGGAGCCCATATAACTTGGTTCCCAGGTGCAAGGCCTGTGTTTTAATACCTGACAAAGAAATGAGGACTAAAGTCCAGAAGTGTGAATCAGGACTCTTGAGCCAACTGCCTCCGAGACTAAACCCTGGTTTCCCTAAGATCTCACAGCACATTACCAGTGAAGCCATGCATTTCATGTTGAGCAGCGGAAAGTTAAAGAAGCTCATATTTGAAGCCAGCGTGGTGGGGCATACCTGTAATCACAGCTCTCGGGAGCTGGAGGCAGGAGGATCAGGAGTTCAAGGTTATTCTCAGCTGCATACAAAGTCTGAGACCAGCTTGGTCTACATGTGACCCTGTCTCAAAAACAAAACAACTAAAAATCCAAAGAACTCTTTGCCAACACACACATGCCACCACTACCACAATCAAAAAGGGATGAGTTGTAAGCTGTGTATGTCAGTGTGTAGTCAGATGATTGGGCATGGTGGTACACACCTTTAATTGCAGCATCCAAGGACAGAGGCAGGTGGATCTCTCTTGAGTTTGAGGCCAGCCTGGTCTACTACATGATCTACATAGCACATTCCAGATTAGCCAGGGTTACACAGAGACTATTTTCAAAAAGAAAAGGCAGTGAGCAGGCTTGTGCCCTATTCTCATACATACACTCGGTTCTTTGAGGATGCAGAGTGCAGATAAACATTTGTATTTTCAATTAGATTTACTTATTTTGTGTGTATGAGTGTGGGTGCATGTGTGCAAATCAAGAGGCCAGCTTGTAGGAGTTGGTTCTCTACACTATGTGGGTCTCAGGAATTGAACTAAGTTTGTTAAGCCTGGTGGCAAGCCCCTTTACCTGCTTAGCTATCTCATAGAGCCAAGCACTGTGTTTTAATTTCATTTAGAGGAGTATAGTTTAGGAGGTAAGACAGAGCGTCTGCCCAGCCAGGCTCCCCAAGCAGCACCAGAGCTTTACTGTTTCCCAGTAGCTTCCGCCTGGCTAGCTGCCTCTTATTTCCCCAGGAACAAATGATAGCCGTTCCCTGCCATAGTATCTTATCCTGTTACTCTGATGCAGGGCAGCTCTTGCCTGTCATTGATTGTCACCTTAAACTACCTTACATGGCTGTTTGTGGGTCCCCTGGATATTCCTTCTGCAGCCAGTTCCCAGGTGAGGATGGCTGGTCCTCTGTTTTTCATCTTCCCAGAAGGTAGTATAGCAGGCAGCCATGTGGCTCCTGCAGTACAGAGAGGAGCCTGACAGGTGTGGTCCACAACAGAGAGACTCATGGGCTGTGTGCATGCTGCATATTTCTAGGGATTCAGCTGTGATGTGTTCTGTTTATAAAGTAAAAGGTGTTTTGTTTTGCTTAGAACTGAGAATTGTAATGTTTCTTACCGACTAGAAGCACAGGCAGATAACACTGTAAAGCTAGGGAACCTGCCTGTGGTCTGAGAGAATTCTTTTGACAGAAGGAGAAGCCAGCTAATAGGTTCTCTTCACCCTGAGTGCCTACAACAGAGGGCGTGCGGGCAGCAGATCTATGACCCATGTTCTGTGCCCTTTTAGATGTATCCCTCAGAAGCAGTCTGAGGATGTGCATGCCTTTGTCACCGAAGTCGCCTACAGGATGCAACTTCTGCAAATTGAAAATCTGGTTCTGACCCCATGGATCTTGGTAGTTGCCATTCTGCTTCAGAACCAGTTGTCCATGGACCTGGACCTCCTGCTGGAGAAGACTATGTGGCTGAAGAGCTTGACCCAGGTGTTTGGAGGATTCCTCCTTTGGCCTGGTACGTGCATGGGACACGTGCGGTACTGAGACTGGTATTTTCACTCCCTAAATTTGGGGATGCTCTTTCTTAGAGGTGATACACCTGGGAGGGCTTTGAGCAGAGCACTGCAAAGCACGACACCGCAGGAAAGTGCACCAGTGGGTCTGCTTGCAGATAGCAGCTTGCCTGTGGCTCCAGTCTGAGATCAGACCTCCAGGACTACAGTACTGTCTCCTTGCAGCTACCGACTAGAGACCCATGGCACAGATCCTTTCCCTCCACACTCACCTCTTTAATTAAAGAGCTTTTGTTTTTGTTTGCATATGTGTGTCTGTGTCTGCGCTAGTGTGTGTGTTGCATATGACCCTATACGGGAAGGGCAGTGGTTGATGACAGGTGCCTTCCTTAATTACTGTCAACTTTTTTGTTGTTTTCTTAAGACAATAGGGTCTCCCTATTGCCCAAGTTACCCTGGAACTTGCTATGTAGACCAGGCTGGCCTTGACCTGACAGAGCTCTACCTACCTCTGCCTATGCATCCTGCTGGGATTAAAAGTGAGTGTCACCATACCTGGCACTCTATTTTTTAGGCTAGGCTCTCACTGAACCCAGAGCTCAGCAGTCTGGCTGGCTGACTGGCCAGCGAGCCTCAGGGATTTGCCTATCTGCCTCCCCAGTGCTGAGGTTACAGTTGTGTGTTGCCTTTGCCAGCTTTTAGACGGACACTGGAAAATGAATATAAGTCTTTCTTGACTAGCTGAACTATCTTCGTAGGCCTAAGGTTTTGTTCTTTCTTTTAAAAATTAACTTTCATGTGCTCGCTTCGGCAGCACATATACTAAAATTGGAACGATACAGAGAAGATTAGCATGGCCCCTGCGCAAGGATGACACGCAAATTCGTGAAGCGTTCCATATTTTAAAAAAAAATTAACTTTCATTTTATGTGTACAAGTGTTTTGCCTGCTTATGTAGGTGTACCCATGCATGCAGCGCCTGTGGAGCTAGGAGAGGGCATCAGGATCCCCTATAACTTGAATTACTGATGGTTGTTAGCCACTGTGTAGGTGCTGGGAGTTGCATCTGGGTCCTCTGTAGCAGCAGCAGCAGCAGCAGCAGCAGCAGCAGCAGCAGCAAGTGCTCTTAACCAGTGAGCCATCTCTCCAGCCATAGTTTTATTCTTTAAGGCAGAGTCTCTTATCACCTAGATTACCTGGAACTCACTCTATAGCCCAGGCTTCCCTGGAACTTGGAGCAATCCTCCAGTGTCAGGATTATAGACTTGAGCTACTACATCCAACAAATGTACTATGTGTTATGAGGGTTTTTGGTTTTTGGTTATTTTAATACAAAATTATGGGATGGGGGATATGGAGGACCACTTTGTAGAGCTTGTTTTTTCTTTTACCTTTGTACATGTTGCCAGGCTTGCATGACAAATGCCTTTATCTGCTGAGCTATCTCACCAGTCCCAGGGTTGTTTGGTTTGGTTTTGGTGGTGGTTGTGGTTGATCCTAGGACCTGTGCATGCTCTGTATACTTAGCTGCATCCTCCGCCCACCTTGAACCTCATCTTCCTGCTGGCAGTAGCAGATGGCTTTCTGTAGCTCTTGAGTAATAGCTCAGTGAGCAAGTGTGGTGGTGCTTGCCTGTCATTTTAGCAATCAGGATTTGGAGGCAGGAGAATCGGGAGTTCAAGATCAGTCATGGCCACATGAGATCCTGTCTCAAAAAATGACCATCTCAGTAAAAACTTCATTGGAAGGCCAGGGAGATGACTCTGGTTGCTTGGCCACACAAGCCTAATGTGACTTGAGTTTGGATCCTCAGACCCAAGGTAAACAGCTGAAGTGGTGGTGTATATCTGTAACTGCAGCATGTCTACCAGTGAGATAGGAGGCAGATAGAAGAACCAGAAGCTTGTGGGCCAGCTAGCTGTAGCATACAGTGTGGCAGCAAGAAAAGATGTGGAGCTCATGAGTTGGAAGGATGGCTTGGCTTAAGAGCATGGCAGCTTGCTTCTCTAGTACCCATGTGGTTGCTCACAACCGCCTGGACATCTAGTTTTAGGGTTTCTGACCTCTTCTGGTCTCCTCAGGCACTGCACATGTAATATGCTTATGTGCAGGCTGAACACTCATACACATAAAATGAAAATAAACCTTAAAAAAGAGAAAGCTAGGTATGGTGGCATACACATTTATCCCAGCAGTTGGGAGGCAGAAGCGGGCAAATCTCTGTGAGTTACAGGCTAGCTGAGGCTCGTGGGAGACCCTGTCTCAAAGCAAGCAAGCAAACAAAAAACCCAAACTTCTGGGGTGGGAGTAGTCTGTGACAATAGTTAAGTTGTGGTTTTGGGGGGTTTTTTTTGACCTTTTTAAGACAGGGTCTCCCTTTAGTCCCTGGAGCTCACTCTGTAGACCAGGCCGGCCTTGAACTCACAGAGATCTGCCTGCCTCTGCCTCTGCCTCCTGAGTGCTGGGATTAAAGGCTTATGACACCACACCCGGGTAATTAAGTTTTGTTTTTTTGTTTTTTGTTTGTTTTAACGTGTATGAGTGTACTGTCTGAATGCAGGTTGGTGCACCTGTGTCATGCAGTGCTGTGGAGGTCAGAAAAGTGTGTCGGGTTCCCCTGGAACTGGAGTTAAAGACGATTCTTAGCCGCCATGTGGATGCTGGGAATCGAACCCGGGTCCTCTGCAAGAGCAGTCAGTGCTCTTAACCACTGAGCCATCTCTCCAGCCCCCAAGTTGTTTTTAAACTCTTTGAAAATCATAGACTGTGGGGGCAGGAGAGATGGCTCAATGTTTGGGAGCCTGACTGCTGGTATCCGATGCCCTCTCCATGGGCATTGCATGACATGGGTGCACTTAACACACACACACACACACACACAAATACAAATCATAATTTTTTTTTAAAGGAAAATCACAGACTGGTTGGAAGTATACTCACTGGAAGGTCAGGTCCATAGCCAAGTACACCTGGTTCACAGAGATGGAGTGGCACCTGCCCCAAGCCCCTTTGGTCTGTAGAGGGAAGGGCAATGAAAGATGATCAGCTTGTAGGCCCAAGCAATTGTGAAGCCAATGCAGGACTTTCTGAGAATTTGTCAGGGAAGACCCCATACATGGGGATTTCAGAATGTGACTTTGGTGGAACAGTTTTATTTTTATGTGTGCATGAATGTTTTGCCTGCATATATGTAAGCAAATCCATGCATACTGTGCCTGTCGAGGGCAGAAGAGGGCATCAGATCCCC
Source organism: Rhizomys pruinosus (assembly GCA_009823505.1). NCBI lineage: Eukaryota > Metazoa > Chordata > Mammalia > Rodentia > Spalacidae > Rhizomys > Rhizomys pruinosus. The sequence goes on along the minus strand of VZQC01009282.1, from coordinate 1,851,118 downwards.
TGAAACTGGAGTTATATAGACAGTTGTAAGCTACCATTTGGGTGCTAGGAATGGAACCTGGGTCCTCTGCAAAAGCAGCCAGTTCTGCTGGGCGTGGTGGCACATGCCTGTAATCCCAGCACTTGGGAAACAGAGGCATATGGATCTCTGTGAGTTCAAGGCCAGCTTGATCTACATAGTGATTTCCAGGACAGCTGGGGCTACAGGGAGATCCTGTCTCAAAAGAAGATTTAAAATAAAGCAGCCAGTTCTCTCTTTTAATGTGCATGTGTGTGTGTGTCTACATGCGTGTTTGTATCCATGTGTAGATATGTTACCTATGAGTGCAGTGCCTGGGGAAGCCAGAAGAGAGTGTTGGGGTCCTGTTGTAAGCTGCCTTACATTGATGCTGGGAACCCAACTTGGGTCCTCTGGAAGAGCACTATGCACTTTACTGCTGAGCCATGTTGCCATTCTTGCAACTAGTGCTGTTAAGCACTGAGCCATCTCTCTAGCTCAGAACAATTCTTTCAGAAGGCGGGAGCAGAGTGGATCTTGGCCCATGCATTAGGAAGTATGGCGGGCCAGGAGCTGGCATTGAGTGACCTGCAGGTGACGTGGGCATGCTAGAAAGCAGGCTCTCAGTGGAGGGACAGAAGAAGGGTGCAGGCCATAGCTAAATCACACAAGCTTACGATCTTGGAGCTGGGCTGCAGCCTGTAGGTTTTGGGAAACATAGTGGAGTTACAGACTAGTCCTCACAAGCTCTGAAGGTGGGTTCAGCGGGGAGGCTGGAGGCTGCTATCTTCTCGAGTCTGTAGCACTGTGCTGTCTTGCTTAAGTTTGCTGTGCTGCTCTCTCTCTCTCTGCAGATAACCAGCTACCTGAGGAAGTTGTCCAGTCCAGCATCCTCCTGCACTCCAACCTGGCCAGCCTTGTCCAAGACAAGGTGGTTCTGAAAGTGGACTCTGGAAGCTCGGAAGTGGTTGATGGGCTTGTGCTCCAACACAGCACTCTCCTCATGTGCTTGGCCTACAGGAACCAGCTGGTCAACATTTTTGTCCGCCCTTCCTTAGTAGCTATAGCCTTGCAAATGACACCTGGGTTCAGGAAAGGTAACTTTTAGGAGTGTGAGCTTGAGTTTCAGAAGGGGCCTGGCCCTGTAGCGCTATGAAGGGAGCATGTTGGACATCTGTTACAGGCAGCGTCCTCTGTTGGCCCTCACACCAGCAAGGCTCAGGTCTTAGAAGTTGTTTGTTTCCTAGGTGGAAGAAGCTACCTGCTTAAGGTTCTAGAGTAGGAAGGTGTAGCATGTGCCTATAACTTCAGCTAATCAGGAGTTGAGGCAGGGCAATCTTCTAGAGGTTTAGGGCCAGCTTGAGCTGTTACTCAGCAACATAAACCCACAAACTTCAGAATCAGAAATATGTATCTAGACTGCACTTTCAGGCTGGGGAGATGGCTTAGTGGGTAAAAGCAGGTGCCACTCAAGGCTGATCAACTTGAGTTTAGATTCCTAAACAACCAAATGTGGCAGCACCTACATGTAACCCCAGCATTCCCAAGTGGGATGAAGGCAGAGACTTGGGGGACAGTTAGCTCTAAGCTCATGTGCCAGCAATCCTTAGGGTATGCAGCTTAGTGCTAATCACGAGAGACTGCCTCAAATAAGGTGGAAGGTGGGAACCAACTTCCCAGAGTTGTCTTCTGACTCCTCACATGTGCTCGTGAGATGTGCATCAGAACGCAAACATGCCATGCACATAGTAGACTAACTAGCTAACAGTGCCTTTTATAAATAAGGACTGGTAGGTCCAGCTGTGTAATTGCTAGACAGGCTCTGCATTGTGAACTCCATTGCCCAGCAACTGGTCTGATGAAGTTTCAGCTGAGGTCCCTCATCTAACAGAGGCCAGCACCACTGTCAGAGCCTGCCACAAGTCAGCTGCAGTGCAGAGCTGAAATGAGTAATTCCTGCTTCTGGGTGATGGGAGGCTGGGCTACCCATCACCTAAGGATTGCCTAAGGATCGTGGGGCCCCACTCCAGACGTTCTCCTTGAGTTCTTGTGGGGGATGCATAAGATAGAATTGAGAACAGGGGGAAGCTGGGAAGTCAGGAGAAGAGAGGGAAGAAGTCCTGAGCTGGAAGTGAAGGAAGTCTGTCTTCTAAGGACAGTGGTGGTGTCATCTTGCTTATTTTGAGACTGGCAGATTCCAGCCCTCCTAACTCTATTTGCCCTGCAGACAAACTTAAGGCTGGCTTCAGCTTCCCTTCAAGAACTCAGTTCTCTCCCTGGTACATGCAGAGAGACATTGAAGGGCTACAAGGTGGGGTCCCTGCAGGTCAGAAGCAGGGTTGTAATGGTGTGAAATGGCTTCTTTCCAGAGGATGTCTTCAGCTGCTTTTCCTTCCTACACAGTGTGTTTTCAGATGAGTTCATCTTCCTTCCAGGAAACACACTCAGGGTAAGACCCAACAGCCACGAGCAAGCTTGCTGTGATCACATCCTGCAGGTGACCAGTGTGGGTCCCAGGGATGTGTCTTCAAAGCGCAGGGAGAAACGGGGTATTCAGCTCAGCAGAGTCCAGTCCAGTTCTGATTGTGCTCAGTCAGTACTTAAGGGTGATGTGGGGAGAGGAGGGTCATCCTCTGAACCTTCAGTGCTGTGTCTAGAAATGAACTCTCATAGTGGACGCTGGGAAGCAGTGCGCCCTTCCTGTTGGACGGTGTCAGCTCAGCAGTACTTCTCTCTGAGCTCTGGTGGGTGGTGGTCCTGGGTGGCAGTGGGGCAGGGTGCTCAGGCTCCCACAGTGGGTAGTGGTTTTGCTGCTATGGGCAGAAGCAGGGCAGACAGGTGGTGCAGGTTTCCGTGTGCTGTTCTCAGGAGAGGGAGTTTTCCTGTGCTCTTGGGGGTGAGGGAGGGCTGGGGACAGGTGCAGTTGAGCCTTAGCCCACTTAACATTTTCAAGACTTGCTATTAAAATTTAAGGAAGTGTGGTTGTGCTGAGTGAAAAACATCTGTTACCTGGACCATGATTTTATGAACATTGTATATTTGCCTGTTTGAGCTTTGGCATTTTTTTTTTATTAATTTAGTTTTTATTGATGCTTTGTGCATTTCATACATTTTTTCCAATTCAGTTCAGGCTTATTTCCCTTTCCCTCCCCCCCACCCCCACCCCATCCCAGATCATGCATTCTGCCATAACTGTCCTGCATCTTTCTCTCAGTTTTTTTTTTTCATTTTTAGCTATAAGTGATAATCCATGAGTACAAGCATCCTTCATGCAAAACCTATCTGCAGGCTGTTGTGCCCAAACCCCTACAGCCCCACCATCCAGTGGGGGGTGACAGGTTGTTTGTTCAATCAAGTTGATCAAATGAGTGTCCAGACTACATTGCTGTAGTTTCACCATTCACCCCAATCGCAGCCCTTACGTTCTACCACGCCCCCTCTTCCGCAGGTTGTTCCCTAGGCTTAGAAAAGGGGCACAGGTGGATGAGAGGTAAAACAGTCCACTCTCTCTGGAGCTGTTGACTTGGAGTCTGGTCAATTCTGGCTGTTTCCTTTCATGGGCTGACAGTTTGTCCAGGAATAACCTTTCGATCCTACTGCCCTGGCGCGTTATGGCGTCAAGCTTTGGCATTTTGAGTGTTGAAACATGTTTCATGGCTGTGGTGACTGGATCTCTAGAGGTCTGTGAGACCAGCGAGGCCCTACAGTTGAAGGCACACAGTTCAGCATGAGCCTGTGACCTCCCCTTCCTCTTTTAGGACTTTGAGGAAGGCTGTTACCTGCTGTGCAAAAGTGAGGCCATCCAGGTGACTGGGAAAGATATCATCATCATAGACAAAAGGAATGCTGTGTTCGAATTCCTCGTAGGACTCTTTAAACCGTTTGTGGAATCTTATCAGGTATGTGAAGTTTGCAAGTTCCGCATGCCCCCATGTCACATCATAAGACTTCCTTTCTTGTACTTCTAGTGTGAAATGTTCCCAGGTGAATGGACCCTGATGGGTGAGTTTAGCGAGTGGAGTGAGCCTGCCACTCAGGTACAAATGAAAAGAGCTGGGCCAGTCCCAGGCTGAGGGTCCCAGCACTGTGGTCTGTGGTCTCTTTGTGTGGTCAGGTGTTGATAACATAGTGAGCACTCAGTGAGCCCAAGACTTGAATGATTCCCATGCTCCTTTGTGTTACTGAAGCTCGTGCTGCTTCTAAGGGAAAGAACAGCTGCGCACACTAATCAGACACTGCAGGATGGGACAGAAAGGGTCTGGTAGGTGCGCCCTGCAGGACTGGAGGAAAGGAATTTGATGTTCAGCTTTGTGTGTGGACACTGGCTATGGGCGTAGTTGCTTCCTGGCACAGTAGCACTTGGGATCCTTCAGGAGACCTGTCTACCTCCTTCCACAAAGTCTAGCACAGGTGGAGTGCTGAGGGCAGTGGGCAGCAGGCAGCGTCATGTTGGGCTGCCCTTTTCTCTGTGTTCCTCTTACTCTGTTCTTACAATCAGATAATTTCCAAATACCTCTTGTGTGAAGAGGAGGACTGGATCACTGAGAAACAGTACCTGGCTGCAGTTAGACAGTTCATCACTCAGCTTCTGGATCAAGGTGGGTCACGCCTCTGTGGGTGGTTTCTGTCACTAAGAACAAGAGTGATCACTTGTTCCCTTCTCCCTGCAGGTGCCTGTCAGTGTTACGATGCTCTGTCTTCTGACATGCAGAAAAATGCCTTAGCAGCTTTTGTAAGACTCGGAGTTGTAGAGAAGAAGAAGGTGTAAGTACAAGTGCTAACAGAATAAAAATGATGGGTGATACTGGAGCCCAGGACCCAGAGACACTTAGGAATACGTCTTGAGGAGATGCAGCACTCTGTTTTCCTTCCCTGCCCTCCGTGTGGGAGGCAGCGCAAGTTCTCCAAGGATCCCACACCTCGGAATTGCAAGTACTGTAGCCCAGTGATTTGGCTTGACCTCATATTGAGTTTTATAGATTAATTACATGTAAGATTTTGAGAGGAAGGTGTGTATGAGTATACACAGAGGTGTGCATTAGAGAGAGAGAGAGAGAGAGAGAGAGAGAGAGAGAGAGAGAGAGAGAGAGAGAGATTGATTGTCCTAGCTGAACGAGCTATGATAAAGATGAAGCCAAACTGGAAGAGGTGGACATGTCATGTCAAGGACGACAGGTGTCAGTCACTGTGGATCTTACGTGTTCAGAAGCACCATGAAGCTAGGAGGCAGGACAGGAGCAAGCAGCCTTTCAGCTACTTCAGTCTGGGGTTGTGGTTGTGCCTCAGTGGTAGAGTGCTTGCTTGTCTAGTATGGATGGGGGGGACATGGGTTTGATCCCAAGCTCTGAAGGAAACAAAACAAAAATGAGCTTCATGAGACAGACTTTGGGTCATAGCCTACAGCTAGGGGGAAATGTTACACTGAGAATTTGCATTTCACCCTGTGTATCAAGTAACAGAGCCTGTTCTTCTCTCCAGAAATAGTGACTGTGTATTTAATGTGAATGAGCCTGCTGTAAGCAAATTAGAAGAAATGCTTGGTAAGTACAGGTTAATAGAATCTGATGCATTTGTTCTTTATTTTCTATCGTGTGTATTAAAATAAAGTATGCTGTGGCATCAGGTACTTTGCCAAAAGGACCAGCAAGAGGGGTAATATAAGGAAACTGTTCCCTGTGTGGTGCTGCACACCTTTAATCCCAGCACTTGGGAGGCAGAGGCAGGAGGATTTCTGTGAGTTCTGAGACCAGCCTGGTTTACAGAATGAGTTCCAGGCCAGCTGGGACTAAAGGGAGACCCTGTCTCAAAAAGACCCCCTCTGCCCCCCCTCCCAAAAAAGAAAAAGGAAACTGAGGATAATCTGGAGTTTTTGTGAAGAAACTGAAGGGAAAGTACTAATTAATCTTGGTTCTTGGGCAGTGAGGCGGGAGCCGGGCCCTGTGAATTCAGGGCCAGCCTAGAGCTGTGTAGCAAAGACAGGCCAAAAGAGGCGGCCATGACTCAGCATTCTAGGATGCAGAGGCAGGAGAATCTCTGTGAGTTTGAGGCCACCCTAGTTTATATACTGAATTCTAGGCCAGCCAGTGCTACATAGTGAGAGACCCTGTCTCAAAAAAGAAGGGCGGGGGGGAATAAAAATAATTTTTTTTTTAAAGGGAGAAGGGATGATGGGAGGGAGCTAAGAAAAGGTAGATGGAGCTGGGCGTGGTGGTGCACATCTTTAATCCAGTACTCAGGAGGCAGAAGCAAGTGGATCTCTGTGAGTTCAAGGCCAACCTGGTCTACATAGCAAGTTCCAGGCCAGCTGGGACTATAGGAAGACCTTGTCTAAAAAAGACAAAAAGAAAAGATGGATATGATAATAATCAGAATGTATTATATGTATATATTTAAAATTGTCATACAAAAAACTTTAAACACCATCAGCAACAAAAAAGAGAAAGTACAGCAAAGACAGTTGTGAGGAAACAGGGCCATCATAACGTAAGCTGTATCATACAGTACAGAGTCAGTTCCTGGCAGGCCAGGTCTGCACCAGCTCCCTAGATCCTCTTTTGTAAGTTGGGGGATGCTCTTGTTCTGGCTCTGATGCTTTGTTTTGTTTTGCTTTTGCTTTTTGAGATAGGATCTCACACTGTAGCCTAGGCTGATCTGAGCTAGCATTCATTTTTCTCCTTCTGTAGCCCAGGCTTGCCTCAAACTCACAGCAGTCTTCCTGCCTCAGTTCTCCCAAGCGGTGGGATTATAGGCAGGTGCCACTGCACCCAGCTGTAGCCCTGATTCGTACTCTCCCTCCGGGCTTGGATCCTTTCCCGGGGTTGTCACAAAATCCTTATCACAGATTGTCCAGTGCAGAATCAGGGCCAAGAATACTTGGGATCCTGTTGGCTCAGAAAAACAGTATCATCTAGAAAGGCAGTGCCTGTCTTGTAAGGACTGACAGAATCCATGGGCGTTGAGCAAGTGGTCAGTTAGAGGGCTCAGCCCCGTGCAGAGCTGTGGCAGTGAATGAGCGCAAGACTCCCATCATCTCATGATCTGTCTCTCTCTGTCTTAGGTTGTAAGAAACCAATAGGAAAACCAGCCACTGCGAAACTGTAAGAGTTACCAAGAGATTGTAGAAAGTGTGGTTCCCCTGTCATATAGGACTTACTGTCTCAGACAGGGATGTCAAGGGGGAGAGGTGTCTTCTGGTGTTCCGAGACACCTTGGAGCCCATACTTCTGCCCAGAGGAGGAGATGACCAGTGAGCACATCTGTGCGATCTTCCCGCCACAGCTAGTGGTGTCCGTGCCAACCTGTGTGTCCCAAAATAAAAGTCTTTTGAAATGTGCCTGGAAAAGTGGAGCTTAGGCCCATTCCCTCGCATTTACAGTTTCCCACACATGCTCAACTGTCAGGCTAACTTCTGAGTAATAGTCTGGCATCAGCACTGACCGCTCAATGCAGAAAAACACAGGTGAGTGTTCCCAGCTTACAGCCTGAAGTTGGGAACACCAACATGGAGAGTTCTTTCCTGACCTCCATGGGAGCTCCCGTCAAAGCCTAGGTATACCAACACTACTGTGTACAGGCTGCAGGCTCTGTCATGTGTATATAAAACAAAAGTCCGGGCTGGAGAGATGGCCTAGTGGTTAAGAGCACCAACTCCTCTTGCAGCGGACCCAGGTTCCATCCCCAGCACCCACATGGCAGCTGAAAACTGTCTTTAACTCCAGTTCCAGGGGAATCCGATGCCCTCTTCTGACCTCCACGGCATTGCAGGACATGGGTGCACAGACCTACGTGCAGACAGTACATTCATACACATAAAAAAAAAGTCTGGGTCCTAACTCAATCAGCTCTCCGACATCTCCCTTTGGATAAGCAGATCTTCTAAAACCTAAAAAGCATCCTACCACACTTTTCTTCCTCCAAAAACAAAAATCAGCCCAAATCTGAAACACTTCAGTCCCAAACATTTTGTATAAGGGATATTCAACCTGTATCTTTCATTCTTACTTTGATTAAAGTTGCCTCAAGTACAGATTTGACAGAAGTATGTATTTTCTTTTAAATTTCATAGCCAATGGTCTTATTAACAAATTGAACTAGTCAAACCTATTTTCCTTTAAATTTCATAGCCAATGGTCTTATTAACAAATTGAACTAGTCAAAACATATGCAACAAAAGGGATGCTTATATGACGTGATGTGCATGTACATGTTGGGAAGAGGAGTTTGAACTAAGACTGGAGAGTCCTGTGACCTGACAAACTGGTCTCTCTGAGTGATCTATGACCCCAGCATCAATGGACCCAGATCATGGGATGGGGCTGGGTGATAAGAGGAAGCTAGTGCTGTGTGCAGAGGGAGTCATGACTTTGGGTAGGCCCTTATAGCTACCATAGTAGAAGGTCATACATTTACAGCATATAGTTAGTTCTGAAAGCTCAAGTCCAAGGTCAAGGTGCTTGCAAGTAGGTTCACCCTGGGCATTTTTTCCTGGGCTTGGACAGGGCTGCCATCTCTCTATGTGTGCTCATGACCTCTGAACAATGTGGAAAGTTGGCAAACACTCTTCTCTGATCACTCTGTGATCTCAGGCCTGACAGGAGCATTGTGAGCTCAGGGACTCTTGTCTAAAATATACCCCAATGATCATGGTTCCATCACAGGGTGCTCCACCCTGATGGCCGCATCTAACTTCCCAAGGGCCCCACCTCCAAATACAGGGCTTCAGCATAACGAGTCTGGTGTATTTCAATCAGCAGGAGCAGGGACAGCTTAAGAGACATTTGAATCCAAGTGCCCAGGAAGATAGACTGAAAAGAGTGGTTCAAGACTGTCCAGGTGTTGTGAGCAGTGCATCTGTTCCTGAGCTGCAACAGCCTCTGGCTGCATCGAGCCATGTTGGAGACAGACCCTCTGGTGGCACTTGGTGCTTTAGGAAGCCAGAAGAACCTCTGTGCTGAGGAGACCAGTGTACCTGGGTGTGGTGGGCAGCTCAGGTTCATCAGCCGGAGTCACGGTGGGAACTGCCGGCCCACACCTCAGTGTACTCCGTCCTTAGCTGAGCAGAGCTGTTTACCAGTCAGGTGCTAGCTTTGAACTCACCGTAGCTGAGGATGACCAGACTGCAGGATTACAAGCATGTACCACTGTGCCTGGTTTATGCAGTGCTGGGGATCAATCCCAGAAGGGCTTTGCATGCAAAACAAACACTACCAAGTGAGCCACGTCTATTAAAAGTGAATAAATTGAGGCTGGAGAGATGGCTCAGTGGTTAAGTGCACTGGCTGCTCTTGCAGAGGACCTAGGTTCAATTCCCAGCACCCACATGGTAACTTAACAACTGTCTGTAACTTTAGTTCCAGGGAATCTGAGACCCTCTTCTGACCTCTGTGAGCTTTGCACTTACATGCAGGCAATACACTCACACACATAAAAATATTTTTAAAAAAGTGAATACATCTGCCAGCATGGTGGTGTACACCCTCAATCCCAGCACTCAGGAGGCAGAAGCAGCCTAGGATCCAGGCCAACCTGGTCTGCTGGTTAACATAGTGAGTCTGGGGCTGGAGAGATGTCTCAGAGGGTTGGAGCCCTTGGTACTCATCCATTAGACCCAAGTTCATTTCATGCCATGTTTGGAGCTCACAACTGCCTATAATCCAGCTCCAGAAGATGTGACACCCTCTTCTGGCCTGTGTGGGAACCCACACATATGTGCCATCCACTTAGATACACAAAAATCTTTTTTTTTTTTTTTTTTAATTTTTTTTTTTTTGTATGTGTATGAATGTACTGTCTGCATGCAGGTTTGTGCACCCGTGTCGTGCAATGCCGCGGAGGTCAGAAGAGGGTCTCGGATTCCCCTGGAACTGGAGTTCTCCTGGAATTGGAGTTTCAGACGGTTTTTGGCCGCCATGTGGGTGCTGGGGATCGAACCCGGGTCCTCTGTAAGAGCGGTCGGCGCTCTTAACCGCTAGGCCATCTCTCCAGCCCCAATCTTTTTTTTTTTTTTAAGTGAATAGCTGGGCATAGTGGTTCATGCTTTTAATCCCAGCACTTGGAAAATGCATTATATATATACATACATACACACACACACACACACGCACACACATCTATCTACATATGTGGAACTTTTTCAGAAATTTTAAAGAATTTTAGGCATATCAAAGTTGGGGTGTTTTTTTGTTTTTGGTTTTTTTTGTCTCCCTTTAGTCCTGCTGGAGTGGAACTTACTATGTAGACCAGGCTGGCCTTGAACTCTCAGAGATCCACCTGCTTCTGCATCCCAAGTGCTGGGATTAAAGGTGTGCGCCACCACACCCAGCCTTAGCTGCCATGTGGGTGCTTGAAACCGAACTCAGGTGAGCCATCTCTCCTGCCCCCAGTATATCAAGAGTTTTGCCTGCATGTGTGTACTCATGTGTGTAATGCCCATGGAGATCAGATCCCCTGGAACTGGAGTTACATGTTAGCTGCCATGTGGGTGCTGGGAACTGAACTCTGATCCTCTGGAAGTTAGTGCTCTTAATCACTGAGCCATCCTCCCAGCCCTTTCCCAGGATTTAAAAAAAGTTTTGTAGCCCTGGTGGCACACACCTTTAATCCTAGCACTTGGGAGGCAGAGGCAGGTGGATCTTTGTGAGTTCAAGGCCAGCCTGGTCTACAGAGTGAGTTCAGGACAGCTGGGGCTACAGGGAGACCCTGTCTCGAAAAGACAAAAAAAAAAAAAAAAAAAAAAGAAGAGGGCATCAAATCCCCTGAAGCTGGAGATACAGGCGGTCGTGACTTTTTAAAAAATGGGACCTCATTATTCACAATTCTGACAATAAGCAAAACAATTCAATTACCTAAGAGCTTGCTGTCCTCCCCACATAAAAAATTAGAACAAGAACATAAAAATACTGATTAAAAACATAGTTAAGAGCACTGCACCGACTGCTCTTGCAGAGGACCCGAGTTTGATTCCCAGCACCCACATGGCAGCTAAGAACCGTCTTTAACTCCAGTTCCAGGGGAATCCAATGTCCTCTTCTGACCTCCACAGCATTGCACAACATAGGTGCACCTACCTACATGCAGACAGTACACTCATAAGCAAAAAAAATAACAGTAGCAATCAATTTTATCTGTTTGAGAGGACATTTTAAAGCTTTATCTTAACGACTTCAGGTTTCCTTATTTCATAGCACATAAAGTGTATGATACAGCTTTCATGTTCCCCAGTTCCTAGGCCTAGCTGAGATGCTGTAGTTGCAGATACCACGGTGGTGATTAAATGGTAGGCAGCATCCTGAACAGAAATGATATTGAGCATGTGAGGTGGGACATTTGTCAAAGAGACTGAGCTCCCAACAGTAATTGATAATCAAGTCTGTGATTCCAAGTTTGTAGAGTTTTGAAGCAAACGAGGAAAGGAAATTAATGCTTAAGTGGGATATGTCATCATGTATGACATTTCTGGACAATCTCTTTGGCCCCCTAAGAGGGAGGCAACAAACTGACATCTGGGATGCCTGGCAACCTGGCTAGATCCATCAGCTTCTCACACTGATTTTCTGCAGCTACAACTGACTGAGGAAGACACAGATTATTAGAAGAAAAGTTCTGTACATGCAGTTCCATAGAGGCAACCATTTATTATGTGATAAAACATTTAAGTTTTTATAGCTCCACGCCCTAAGAGGGGTTTCTATTCAAAAAGTACCAACACACAGACACAAGATCGTATTTACACAGCATGTTTTATAGGACATATTAAACTCTAAATGGCACCAAATAATCATAATAATCACACAATTCTATAAAATTCAAGTTTCCAGTGATCTTAAGACAAATTGCCTTTGTTTAGCTGAGAGTTCCAGTTATGGTCATGTAGAAAACCCTAATATTACAGGAAAAATGAGTCAGCAAAAATCCAGCCTTCTAAATATGAAGAGTTAGAAAGGGGAAAAAAAATTGAGTAATTATGCCAAGGAATCAGACAATCCTCAGTCACTGCAGAATCCACTTAAGGTTTTACATATTTTTCAGGCTAATTCCACCCTTTTTATTCAGACAAGAAAAATGACCTTTAGAATTTACGGCCATATAAACATGGTGTTATGGATGAGAAACCCAGCTAGAAGCTGGGAGAACATGGATCTGGGCAAATGCTTTCTAATGGAATGTTGGGTAATCATAGGGCAGAGCAGTCTAGAGACCTAGAGGAGCTCCCATTTATCTTTTCTTTTACTGAACAATCTGAAATTCTTTTAAAAAGCTTACTTTTTGCTTTTGTTTTATTTTTTTTATTAATTTTATTTATTTCTGTATGTGTATGAATGTACTGTCTGCATGCAGGTTTGTGCACCCGTGTCGTGCAATGCCGCGGAGATCAGAAGAGGGTGTCGGATTCCCCTGGAACTGGAGTTCTCCTGGAATTGGAGTTTCAGACGGCTCTCGGCCGCCATGTGGGTGCTGGGGATCGAACCCAGGTCCTCTGCAAGAGCGTCGGCGCTCCTAACCGCTAGGCCATCTCTCCAGCCCTGCTTTTGTTTTAAAGTGCAGTGTACAACATTCTAGGAGTCAAAAAGGTCCCTTCGCTGTGCTTGGGAAACAGTCTACCCTGTTAACCAGTTCATTAAAAAACTAAACCAGGGGCCAGGTGTGGTGGCACACGCCTTTAATTGGGTGGCTGAGGCAGGTGGATGTCTTGAGTTCAAGGCCAGCCTACATAGCCAGTTTCAGGACAGCTAGGGCTACAGGGAGACCCTGTCTCAAAAACAAAACAAAAACAAAAAACCCCACACACACAGAAAATAAACCAGGGAAGGGGCTATGGCTGAGTGGGTAGAGGCTTGCCTAGCATGCACAAAGCCCTGGGTGCATGCCCCAGCACAACTGAAACCACACTTGATGGCACACACTTGTAATCCTAGCCTTGCGAGTGAAGGCATGATTAAATGGTAGCCAGTACCAGGCCAGGATGGGCTACAAAAAAAACAAAAAACAAACAAACACCCAAAACTAGAAACAGATCTCTGCTCAAAGCAGACATTCTTAAGTAGTGAAATTTGTAAGATTTGAAATCTCAGTAATTACTCCAGGAAAGCGCTTTGTATTTGACTAGTCAGGGCAGCTCCTACCCAGCCTGGTGATAAGGTGCCTGCAGGGAGACTGGAGTTAGGGGACTGCTGCGAGTCTCCTTGGTGTGGGCTCCACCGTGACTCTCACTGAGCATAGCAAGACCAACACTCCAGCTGCAAATTCATTCATTTCAGGCAAGTATTTTAAAAATTCATCATGGGGGACTGGAGAGATGGCCTAGCGGTTAAGAGCGCCGACCGCTCTTACAGAGGACCCAGGGTTCAATTCCCAGCACCCACATGGCGGCCAAGAACCGTCTGAAACTCCAATTCCAGGAGAACTCCAGTTCCAGGGGAATCCCAGACCCTCTTCTGACCTCCGCGGCATTGCACGACATGGGTGCACAGACCTGCATGCAGACAGTACATTGATACACATACAGAAATAAATAAAAGTAATAAAAAAAATAAATATTAAATAAATGTGTGCGTGTGTGTGTGTGTGTGTGTGTGTGTGTGTGTGT
>VZQC01009282.1:1754471-1836853 GCA_009823505.1 Rhizomys pruinosus | reverse complement strand
AAAAAAAAAAAAAAAAAAAAAAAAACACCATTGTGGAGAATGGTTAGTTTACAAATACTTTTTAAGAAGCCCTGTGACTGCCACGTGTCAGGGTGCAGAGCTGTGCAAGGCCCCTGGGTTTCCTACTGTGAGAATCGTGTTTAACTCAAAGCCATACAAGCCATGGTAACCATACAATTCTTTAAAGAATTTAAAAGGAAAGCGTAGTATATGTTTTAATGATTCCAATACTTCTATTACTTGAGCTTAACACCCTTTCTTTCTTTGACTACATTTTTTTAATTTTTTTTAAATTTTTTTTATTAATTTTATTTATTTCTGTATGTGTATAAATGTACTGTCTGCATGCAAGTCTGTGCACCCGTGTTGTGCAATGCCGCGGAGGTCAGAAGAGGGCGTCGGATTCCCCTGGAACTGGAGTTCTCCTGGAATTGGAGTTTCAGACGGTTCTCGGCCGCCATGTGGGTGCTGGGGATCGAACCCGGGTCCTCTGCAAGAGCGTCGGCGCTCCTAACCACTAGGCCATCTCTCCAGCCCCTCTTTGACTACATTTCTAAAAGGGCACTTTATCTTTCAATGCTGTTTGCCACTACAAGGAATGTGTTGATGAATGCAATATAAATAATTTGTTGGCAGTACATGTATATGTGTACACACACGAGAGACAAGGGCTCAGACCACAGAGGTAGTGCTCTCAGGATTAACGCGCAGCAGTCTGGATGCATTCCGCAGGTCCTGGAGTTGCTTGGCAGGCTTCCCCACACCTTCCTCAAACCTCCTCTCCACCACAGGGAGGACAGTTTCATAGAGGAAGGATGCATTCTGCCTGATGAAGGCTTTCTTCTCTGGGTCCTGCTCACACCGCAGGCTGTAGTCCACATGCTGCACAGCCACTAGGATGACCTCCACCAGGCTCTCCAGGAGCACCATGTGCAGCTCCGGGAAGTAGAGCTTCAGCGCCTCCTCCAGGAAGCCCATGGTCTGCTTGGTGAAGGCCACCACTGTGTAGCTCAGGTTCACCCAGCAGTCATCCCCCGTGTACTGCTCAAAGTTACTGACCCCACAGCTTCTCATCTCCTCTTTGAGCTTGCCCAGGGCCTCGGGGGTCATCAGGTTCATCCGCCGCCACATCTCCTCCGAGTTGCGGTGTTTGGTGGCTTCAATGATTATCTCCTTGTAGCTGTGCAAGGCCCCCTGGATATCCTTCACCAGCAGGGCGTGGACGATGAACGTGAGGTCCAACCCAATCTCTCCCAGCTGCTGGCAGTGCTCCTTGGCCACCTTCACGCACTCGGCTGCGGTCGACAGGCTCTCCTTGCTGTCAAACACCTGCTTGCTGAAAGCATCCACGAACATGCCCATCGCAGACCTTGCCCAGACCACGAAGGCAGAATAGCAGCCGCTGTCGGTGCCAGCGAAGTCCGTCTCAAACTCCCTGGCGGTCTCCAGAAGGCTGGTGAAGAAGACGTGGCACAGCTTGTGAATGTAGAGCAGAGTGGCGCCCTCGATGCGGAGCTGGCGGATGGCGGTGTGCACCGCCGCTGCTCTGTTCCTCAGGAATAGCTCGCAGGCCTTGGTGCACTGGCCCAGCCGGATCAGCTGGGACACTGCCCGGCGAGTGGCCTTCGGGCCACCTCTCAGGGAGCGATCCGGGGAGAGCTCGAACACCAGCACGTCGGTGAGCTGCCGCACGCGCTCGTCCACTTTGGCCCGGAGCTCCTTCACGGGAGGCGGGCTGGGCTTATCCTCCAGGTAGTGATTCAGTTTGTCCAGCAGGTCGACGGCGCCCTCAAAGTCCCTCTGCGCAATACAGACATCCAGGTCCTCAGGCAACTCCTGGATCCACTCCATGGAGAGGTCCACCTTCTCTTCTTCCACTTCGGGAAGCGCCAGTTCTTCATCGTCATCATCCTCAAACGGGTTGCTGCCCTTGGCGGTGACCAGCGGCTGCGCGCGCGGGGCCGCGGCCTCCTCCTGCTCCCGCCTCCTCTTGTCGCTCAGCGCCCGCTTGGTTTCCTCCAGCACTTCCAGCCACTCGCGTTTGATCTTGGCATTCTCCGCCTGGAAGATGCGGCTCTCGGGGAACATGAGCAGCTTGAACATGTCCTTCATGGGCGGGTTGTCTTTGACGTTGACCACCGCCAGGCGGTCCAGCGGATAGAGCGCATTGTAGCGGTACATGCCCCGCCGCTGTGGCAGCCAGGTGGCCACCAGCAGGCAATCATTCATGAGGAAGCCGTGCACGCGCTGCAGCTGCGTCGTCTGGTCCGCCTCGTACTCTACCAGGTCCCCGTTGTACACCAGGTACTGGCCCGGCGTCTGCAGCAGGTCCCTGCAGCCCTCCACCTTCTCCAGCAGCGTGGTGAGCGTGCGCTGCTTGCCCTCCTCGCCCACGCCCGGGCCTTCCCGGGGCACGCCCGCAGATCCCTGCAGGAAGCCTGCCTGGGCCGCCCCGCGCTCCCGCGGCCCCGCGCCCGCCGTGTCCTCGCCCGCCGCGGCCCCCGCGGGGAGCAGCGCCAGCGGGATGCTCTCCAGGCTGCTCTTCTGCTCCGTCAGCAGGTGGCTCAGCTGGTACATCTCGCTCTCCAGGTACGAGATCTCGCGCGCCGTCTCGATGAACTGCCGGTAGTTCTGGTAGACGTTGCGCTTCAGGTTCTGCGCAGTCTCCTCCGCCAGCGCCTGCACGCGCTGCCGGTGCTCCTGCAGGTCGCGGTCGCCGTCCGACTGCTGCGACAGCTGCTTCACGTACAGCCGCGCCTCGAAGCCCCCGGACTCCAGCTGCCGCCTCAGGCGGCTCGCCCCGCTATCCGACATGACTGCCGACCGCTCTGCGCCGGCTGCCCGCACGCAGCAGCCTTGGACACTCGCTGCCGTCCAGCCCCACCCTAACTGCGCGGAGCCCGGAAGCGGATGAATCGGCTCCGGAGCGACAACCAGAAGGCTGCGCGAGCGACGCTGGCGCTTGCGCCCGGCGTTTCCCACTGCGCCTGCGCCGAGCTGAGCGTGTCACTCTGCGCCTGCGCGCGGGGCGCGAGCACGCCAGAGGCTTAAGGCGCGTGCGCGAGCGAGCCACCGAGGGAAGCAGAACTGGGTAGGGCCCGTGAGGCGCTGGGCTCTTGAAGTTCGCCGAGGCAGTGGCTGGCTTTCCGAAGCGGCCTCCAGCCCGAGTCCAGAGTTCCCAGCCTGCGCCCACGGGGCGACGCAGAGCCGCCTTCCGTTGGCAGTTACGGATCCTCCTGGCCCTGAGGTCTCGCGGGGCCCGCGCGAGCCCGACGGTTGTCTAGGGAGCGATTTGGCGCCAGGAGTTTGGCTATGGACGAGGATTTGGTGGTAGCGATGCGGCTGCAGGAGGAGTGGGACATGCTAGCAGCGCAGCGCGAGGCCGCGCGGGAGAGCTTGTCGTTGGTGGACGCGTCGTGGGAGCTGGTGGACCCCACCCCGGACCTCCAAGCGCTCTTTTTGCAATTTAACGACCGATTTTTTTGGGGCCAGCTGGAGGCCGTGGAGGTGAAGTGGAGCGTGCGCATGACTTTGTGAGTGCGTTGGCCAACGGATCGGAACGCGGGGAGGGCTTGCAAGCCAAGCTGCCTTTGGGGTCCCTACCTCGCGCGGAGGGAGAGGTCGCCGGGTAGGGCAGGTGCCCTAACTGACCCCAGAGTGGGCCGAGCCCTGCAGGACCCTTTGGCTGCCCTCTGCATTCAGGAAGTCCTGGTTGAGAGGATAAGCCGCCCTCTGCCCTTGTGGAGTCAGGTTTAAGATGCTCTTGCACACCATCATACCAGACGACTTAAAGCAGACTAATAGGCAGTGCACTGCTCCACAGCCTGCCGTGGCCGGTTTGGAGAAGTGCCTATGCAGACGCGGTGACTCACACCCCCCCCCCTGCTAGTGATGTCTTGTGGGCAGCAGAGGACAGTGGCAGGGTGGGTGAGGAGTGCTACTGCCTAGTCTACCCGGGATACAGCCTAGTGCTCCCCCTAAGGGAAGCCATCTGCCAGCAAGGACCTCTTCTGGGAAGTGCCCGGGAACCCCAATGAGTTGAATATGTTGCCTGTGTGTATTTGATGACCCTAACCCACTGCTCTGACTTTTCCAGGTGTGCGGGAATCTGCACCTATGAAGGAAGAGGAGGAATGTGCTCCATCCGTCTCAGTGAACCGCTTTTAAAACTGAGACCAAGGAAGGACCTTGTGGAGGTATGCTTTGCATAGCTCAGTGATTTGTAGACGTTTGGGGACCTGGTCGAGATCTTGCTATGTAGCTCA
This sequence comes from Rhizomys pruinosus, assembly GCA_009823505.1. Lineage (NCBI taxonomy): Eukaryota > Metazoa > Chordata > Mammalia > Rodentia > Spalacidae > Rhizomys > Rhizomys pruinosus. Next base: position 1,832,588 of record VZQC01009282.1, on the reverse strand, counting down.
GGGCTGGCCTCAACGTCTTCTGCCTCAGCTCCTGGAGGAGCTGATGTACAGTTGTGGACTGACACACTAGGCTTAACTGAAATAGAACCCGGCTTTAACTCCAGGACTTTTTATTTACTACATTTTTTGAGATAGAGCCCAGACTGGCCTCAAACTCCTGATTATCCATCTCCCAAGTGCTGAGATTACAGGTGTATGCCAGGCCTACCATGTATTCAACTTTATGCCCAATTTAAACCTGAGCTATTTGCCCTTTCCATGTTGACACTAGGGGCCCTTTTTGAGACAGGGTCTTTTTGAGACAGGGTCTCCCTGTAGCTCTGGCTGTCCTGGAACTCACTCTGTAGAGCAGGCTAGCCTCAAACTCACAGAGATCCGAGTGCCTCTGCCTCCCAAGTGCTAGGATTAAAGGCATGCGCCACCACGCCCGGCATTTATTTATTTCTGTATGTGTATCAATGTACTGTCTGCATGCAAGTTTGTGCACCCGTGTCGTGCAATGCCGCGGAGGTCAGAAGAGGGTGTCAGATTCCCCTGGAACTGGAGTTCTCCTGGAATTGGAGTTTCAGACGGTTCTTGGCCGCCATGTGGGTGCTGGGGATCGAACCAGGGTCCTCTGTAAGAGCGGTTGGCGCTCTTAACCGCTAGGTCATCTCTCCAGCCCCCACTAGGGGCCCTTTTATTCAGTTTTAAGATCCATGGTGAAGGTTGCACAGAGTTGTTGGAATTGTCTTTGTACTTTTCTTATAATGGATTTCCAAATCAGAACTTTTAACATTTTTAAGTAGTTGAATTCATTGATCTTTGGGATTTGGGTTTGTAGTTAAATAGGTTTCTTGCACAATAATTTCTTTAAGGGAGTTTACTGAGTTCTGGGGATCTTAGCATATTATATGCAAAATCTTGTGAATTTATGCTTGCAAAAGGTTAAGTCCCCAGGTTGAGAATTTTTATTTTAAGAAGTGCCATAGCAAAGTAATTGGATTATTTTGTTTTAGACTCTTTTGCATGAGATGATACATGCCTACTTGTTTGTGACTAATAACGACAAAGACAGGGAAGGACATGGTCCAGAGTTCTGTAAGCACATGTATCGAATCAACCACCTGACTGGAGCCAACATAACGGTATGTGGAGCTTGCCTACTTGTTTGTGACTAATAACGACAAAGACAGGGAAGGACATGGTCCAGAGTTCTGTAAGCACATGTATCGAATCAACCACCTGACTGGAGCCAACATAACGGTATGTGGAGCTACATAAATTGCTTGGGGAGTGAAGGAGGATAGAGTCTGGTTGTGTAGACCAGGCTGGCCAGGAACTCAGAATTCTTACTCAGCTTCTAGAGTGCTAGGATTACAGCCATGAGCCATCACACCAACAGCCATACCCAGTTATGGTATTTACTAGTATTTACTCAGTAACTACTGAGCTTTAATTTAAAAGTAAACTAGGTAGAGTCGGGCGTGGTGGTGTATGCTTTTACTCCCAGACTCGGGAGGCACAGGCAGGCATATCTCTGAGTTCAAGGCCAGCCTGGTCAACAGAGGGAGTTCCAGGCCAGCTGGAGCTACAGGGAGACTCTATATAAAAAAAAAAAAAAAAAAAAAAAAAAACACTGCATGTCCTTCTTAAGGACCCAATAGCTATGCACTTGTTATATCATATATGTGGGACCATGAGGCCTGAAGAGTTCAGTAGCATAAGCACGGCCACCAGTGGAGCAAGGACACCTCAGCTGCCTCAGGCCTGGCAGTGCCACATCCTCCACTGCTATGCAGTAGTCAGTCAGAGCCCTCTGATGGACTGCCACAAGTGGCAAAATACAGGAGAGGCTGGGAGTGCTCCAGAGTCCAGAAGAGCAGAACTGCTGACCTGACAGAACATTTGAAATGCTTATCCAGAAGAGCCAGAGGCCTCAAAGCACAGCGCTGCTGGCTCTGCTGTCCTCCCACCCTGCGAACTAGACGAGCCCGCACATTTCTGTACGATTCTTGTTCATGGCTTCAAGTCTTTAAAGATAAAATCTGTTTCTACCTATTTCACTTGTGTGTGTGTGTGTGTGTGTGTGTATTTTTGAGACAAGGTCTCCCTGTAGTGTGTGTATGTGTGTATCCAGCTGGCCTGTAGACCAGGCTCACCTCTATCTCATAGAGATCCACTTGCCTCTGCCTCCTGAGAGCTGGGATTAAAGGTGTGTGCTCCCATGCCTGACTTACTGCATGTTTTTTTTAGGAAGGGTCTAGCTCTTGTTAAGCCCTTTAACGGGTGTCCTAGTTTGCTTCTTGTTGCTATGCTAAACCGAACAGTTTTTTCCCCTCCATGACCAAAACTAAGTCGGGAGGAAAGGGTTTATTTTGGCGTACAAGTTACATTCCATTTTGAGGGAAGCCAGAGCAGGAGTTCAAGATGGGAACTGAAGCCAAGACCACAGAGGAGTGCTGTGAGCTGCTTGCTGAGCTGTCTTTCTTACACAGTTCAGGGACGGCATTGCCCTCAGTGGGCTGTGCTTTCCCACATCAATTAGCAGTTGCCTCACAGACACTGCCACAGGCCAGTCTGATGGAGGAAATTCAGTAGAGGTTCTGCCTTCCCAGGTGACTCTGGTTGGTTTCAAGTTGACAAAAACCAGCACAGCAGGTTATTTTTTTTAGGCATTTACACCTAAGGAAATCAGTGTGCTCTTCTCAGTGATACAGAATCCTTCTGAATCTGGTGTCAGTTCTTTCTCCTTTTTTTTTTTTTTTTGTTGCTGTTTTTTTTTTTTTCTTTCCACCATTGTAGTAAGCCTTTCAGTCCTAGCTTTTGATCATGTTACTGTTTAGTTTCTGAAACATTTACCATTCATAGTTCATTCATGTTCTTGTGGATGTGGGTTTTTTTCCCTCCAAAATCTTTTTTGACTTAACATGATTCTATCTATACCATATCTATATAAGTTTAAGAATTATTACTGATGTTTCCTATTAAAGTGGACTTTAAAAAGAAACTAGCAGCCGGGCGTGCTGGTGCACGCCTTTAATCCTAGCACTTGGGAGGCAGAGGCAGGCCGATCTTTGTGAGTTCAAGGCCAGCCTGGTCTACAGAGTGCGTTCCAGGACAGCTGGGGCTACAGGGAGACCCTGTCTTGAAAAGACCAAAAAAAAAAAAAAAAAGTAAATATATAGTAGCTGTCTTTCCAAAAATAGAACTTCATAGAAATGTCTGGGAATTATGTTTTAAAAAACAAGGGGAAGCCGGGCATGGTGGCACATGTCTTTAATCCTAGCACTTGGGAGGCAGAGGCAGGCGGATCTCTGTGAGTTCAAGGCCAGCCTGGTCTGTGTAGTGAGTTTCAGAACATTTGGGGCTATAGGGAGACCCTGTCTCAAAAAGACAAAAAAAAAAGGGGGTGGGAAGCTGGATGTGGTGGCACATGGCTTTAATCCCAGCACTGGGGAAGTAGAGGCAGGTGGATCTCTTGAGTTCCAGGCCAGCCTAGTTTATATAGTAAGTTCAGGCTAGCTGGTGCTACAGAGAGACTCTGTCTCAAAAGAGGATGGACAGATGGCTCAGTGGTTAAGAGCACTGGCTGCTCTTACAAAGGATCTGGGTTTGGTTCCCAGCACCCACATGGTGGCTAACAACCATAATGGTTCCAGGGGAACCAACACTCTCTTCTGGTTTCCATGGCATTGCATGATTTGGGTACACCTACATGCATGCAGGCAAAACACTCCTACACATAAAAAAGACTGCTTGGGTAAAGTGTTTCTGTGGAACCACTGGCTTGTGTCCCGACTGCTGAAAGCTCTCCCTCTGCCCAGGTCTACCATACTTTTCACGATGAGGTGGATGAGTACCGGCGGCACTGGTGGCGCTGTGATGGGCCGTGCCAGCACAAGCAGCCCTACTATGGTTATGTCAAGCGTGCCACCAACAGGGCACCTTCTGCTCACGACTACTGGTGGGCTGCCCACCAGAAAACCTGTGGAGGCACTTACATAAAAATTAAGGAGCCCGAGAATTATTCAAAGAAAGGCAGAGGAAAGACAAAACCAGGAAAACAGCCAATGTCAGCAATGGAGGATAAAGGTACCTTTACAGCTCTACACCTCTCCCGTCTCTTTGACCTCCAGACAGCATGGATAGTGCTGCCCTTCAGGGAACCAGGGTTAAATTTACTTCGAAGATTGCTCTAATGGGTGTTTTCAGGTGAAAAGGAAAAACCCCATCATCCACAAAATGGTGATAGTAAAATGCATTTTGCTCCATGTAGAAATGAGGGGAGCAAAGTCGTTTCCACTGACAGTATCTTCCCTATCTTGACTTCACTGATTTACTAGGGAACAAGGCAAAAAGAGAGTAAAAACAGCAATTGAAATAACAGAACCTAAGTCCTAAGCAACCCTGGACCATGTCCCAGTGCTGTCAACTGAAGTTGTGTGTTGGGAGGACCGTGGGAAAGGGGTGTGGCCTGTGTTTGTACCTGTGTCCTCCTTAGGACCTGCTCTTTCATAGGAAGCTCAAGGCCCACCTCAAGGCAGTAGTTACTCAAGGTGATGCTCCTACTCTTCGAGGTTGTTGGCTTGGTGGCATTGAGACCCAGGAGTCAAGTTGTAGCTCAGTCTGAAATACTGAGAAGTCAGAGCCATGCGAATTAAGGTGTTGGGGGCGTCGGGAGGGGCACCCATCTCTGTGAGTCGGCAGCATGTTAGAGGAACCTGAGCACTTTTCTGAACAAAGGCTCCTGAGTCACCCTGGTTGCTATGATGGGCTCTTTTATTTAGATTTCTTTCATCCAGTAGCAGAACTCTTATTTCCAAAGATTGCATTCCCTTATTAATAGGTGATTACTGCATAAATCTAGCATAAAATACTTCATTTTAGAGATCCACCATTTGCTCAGTATGTGTTGCTGCAGCAGTGTTGAGAAAAAGTCTTGTTTGCTTCCTTTGTAGATAAGCTGTGCAGAGGGGAGGCCCAGCCACTCATCCCATTCAGTGGGAAAGGGTATGTTCTTGGAGAGACACGTACTCCTCCTTCATCTGGGAAGTTGACCTCTCACACAGTTAGTGAAGTCCAGTGTCTTTTAAGTAAAGATCATTCAACAAATGGCCTGAGACTAGATTCCAGCATTGAGGGGAAATGTGAGCAGAATGTTTTCTCCAGTAAGAAACCTCATCTCGTCTCCCCTGTTTCCACTGCCAATCATCAGAGTGTCCTGAGCAGCTACTTCCCCAAAGTCTCCGTCGACAACCAGAAGGCTTTCAGAAGTGTGAATGGATCCCCAGTAAAGAGTGGGACCATGGGGGATGGCACCAAGCACTTACCCACGTCTGGCTCTCAGAGAAAGGTTCCACCTTCCAGGACATCCCTGAAAAATACCTCCAAAGTTGTGGTGTCAGCATCTACCACTGTGACATCCGCTACTATATCATCTGTCCAAGTGGTCTCAACCAAGTCGCAGGAAGCTGTTGGGTCTGAAGATCAGCTTCTAAACAAGCAATCCAGGCTGGAGGATAGGACTTCTTTGGATAATATTATCAAGGAGCAAACACCGAGTAGTGGTAGTAATCCACAAAATAGCTCATACCCTCCAGCCACCAACACAGCTCAGAGGTCTAGCAACTCACAAGGTCCTCGACAGCTGGTCACTTGTCCAGCTTGTCAAACTATAGTTTTAGAATCTCAGATTAACAACCACTTAGACCGCTGCCTGGAAGGTAACAGAACCAACCTCCGATCCCAAAGAGTCTGAAATAGACTGTGTCCCAAAACACCTGTTACCTCATGGTTGTGCTAGGCAAGAGGACCTGTGGTTAGCAATATGACTGACAGACCAGCACAGTGTTTTTTTATATATACATAATAAGCAATTATACTTTAAAATGTCTACATCTCTATCCAAGTGTGGCGGTATGTTGCTGTTGTCCCAGCTACTCAGGAGAGCCGAAGCAGGAGGATTGCTTGAACCCGTTTCCTTTGGTATCATAGTGATCTCCTGTCTTGGAATTTTACGAGTCAAGATGCTGTATTCCCCAGTGCCTTATAGTGGGAAGGCACAGTATACATGTCTTTTTTAGACACTTTCTTATCCTTGAAGGTTTTAACATGTTTATCTTTTATTTGTATATTCTCCTTAAAATACTTAATATTAAAATCTATTCTCTGAGCTGGCATTAATCTTCATAATGTCAGACATTTCTGGCTGAACAGCCTAGAGTACCCAGTGTAGTAGTAGTTTTCAAAGTACTCAGACTTTTAAAAAAATCATTCCAGGTAAATTTTCTATATTTTTAAAGAATTTTATACCTTTACTAAAAGGTGGTAGCAAATTTTTAAAGACTTCCATATTTTTAATAATTTATATTTAAATGTTTTATATTTCTGTTCCACCTTTACTAAAAGGCGGCAGCAGATTTTAAGGAGCCTTCTGTATTTTAAAGAATTGAAGAAATTTTCTAGCTTGGTGTGATGGCACTTGGCACGCTGAGGCAGGGAGATTGCTGTAGTTTAGACAGTCTAGGCTTGAGTTCTAGCCTGGGCTAGGAGACCATGTCTCAAAAAAAAAAAGACAGCCACAGGAAAACCAAGGACCTTCTCTGTTCCATCTTTACCAAAGGTGGCAACAGACTTTTACAGTAGATAAAAGATACAGTAAACCAGAATGACTGGAAGCTGCCTGCTTGGCCTGAATAGGGGAATAGTCATGAAGAAGCAATGTGATGGACTCTGAGCTGGCAAGACCGTGTCACACAAGCAGTGTCCTGCTGCGCTGCAGTCCCATTATCGGCAGTGGGACACATACACCTGGCTGTTCTGTCTCTCCAGGTTGCTTGCTTCTCAAGATAATGTATGCATTGTAAGGTGTGCAGATCTTGTGAGCATCTGGGTGAACGGTTCACTTGTGCTCCTGTGGAGCTGTCTTCCTCCACTGCCTCAGAAGGCTTCAGTGCTTAACCTCTCTGTTCCAAAGGTCGCACTGTTTGCACCCATTACCAAGGATTAGTCCAGCCTGTTCATTAATGAACTTCATGAAGTAGTGTCTTAGTTGCTGTGGGGAGAAGTTTTTCATTCCTTTATAGAATTTTAAAGATAGCAGAGTTTTTCAAACTCATTCTAGTATTAAATGAGCCATTGGAATTCTCCTCAGCTCAGGGCTATTTTGAACTAGGCTGACAGTGCCCGCACTCATTTCTGTTGGGTCCATGCTCAGGGTTGGAACCTGCTGGGTCCCAGGAACCTTCCTGCCCAGCTTTAGTAATGCTCCTTTTAACCTTCCTTAGGACAGCGTGCTGGTGTGTCGGCTGTTAAGCATTCTCAACAGTTTTACCCTATCAGGTTGGATATTCACAAGTTTTCATATTTCTTAAAGCATGAAATTTTAAAGATAGTATTAAATGTTTATAGGTAAGTGGCTATTAAAGTTTACTGTTTGAATATGTGCCATACTTTCATCAATTTAACAGGTTACATGCAATAAAATATTTTTTTGAGCCAAACTGCACCAAGTTCTGGGGCTGTAAGGTACTGGTTCATGTCTCAGTGGGGGGAGAGAAATAGACGAATCAGTGCAACATGACTGCACTGTGGCAAGGTTTCAGTCTGGCACTGTCTTAGTGAATAGAGTTAGCTTGCTGGGAAAGGGGAAGGAAGGGCCTCACAGAGTACATAGGCAGGGAGTGCAAACTGGGGACGACAAGCTGTTGAGATGGAGCGAGGGATGTGGGCAGGAGGAAGACTGGAGACAGGCAGGCCTAGCCAGGTGTGAGTGGATCCTCTGATGTGTCCTCTGGTCATTATGCAGTGCCAGTTGACAGGGAGCCAAGAGGGAGAGGATGGGCTGGTGTGCAAAGTACCTGGTGCAGTCAGGGGTAGCTCTAGGTTCTGGACATGATGGGAATGCCAGTAAGCCGGCAAGAAAATAGAAATTAACTTGAGAGTAAATGAGCCTGTGTTGGGAGAAAACTTGCCCCTAATAGTTACCCTCCTGTCATTTATGTTGTATCAGTGAAGTAGGCTCCATTTTGTTTATATTTTTTCTTTTGAAAGCAAACTTAACCTCATGACAGAGCTGATATTTGGGGTTCAATTCTTCATTGTGGGGAGACAGCTATAGGTTCTATTTCTATAAGAACTCGGTGTTAAGTCAGAATTCCAAGCTACCAAAAGGAATGTGAGAAACTTGCTTTGCTTTGATTGGCTGTAACACACCTGAACTAGAATTTTCTAAGGTAAATGAGAAACTACCATGAAAAAAAAAATCCTCCTCTTGTCTCATTGTTCCAAAGCTCTGAGATCTTTTTTTTTTCCCCCCAAAGCTTTACAGAATTTTGAAATCAGAATTTTTCAACCTGAAACCATTTATGTCTTTCTAGTTTTTGTGGCATGAGCTGGAACTCAGGGCTTGATGCCAGGTAAGTGTGCTCCAAGAGGGCCAGCCCTAACTGAGCAGTCACAGCTCCGGTGTGCTCATCCTGTGCTTAGGGAGCTGTGCTCTGTATTACTTTGTATTTAGTGTGTGTGTAGAAGCCAGAGAACATTTGGCAGTCAGCTGACTGCTTCCCCATGGGATCTAGGGATGGAACTTAAGGTTGGCAGGTTTGGCAGCGCCTTCACCAGCTAAGCCACCTTGCTGGCCTTCTCTTGACATTTTTGTCTTCAGTCCAGGTTACCACTACAATCAGGGCAAATCATTACATTTCAGGACTGGGCTTTCCAACAGACAAAACTTGTGCTATGAAATTGTTACTGTAAATTCAAGTGGGGAGTTGACAGCACAGGTGAAGCTGTAGCTTCTGCTTGGTGCTAGAAGTCACGGGTATCCACACCATCATTGCCTGTAGCTTCTGCTTGGTGCTGGAGGTAATGGGTATCCACACCATCATTGCCTGTCTTCTGCAATGGACAGTAGAGGATGGTACGTGACATAAGCCCAAACCAGCGTAGTGATGAACAGGGACTTGTCTCTCAAGCCTCCCTAGCACTGGGTAGTGCTCTTCGGTTCACTTCTGAGAATCAAGCCCAAGGCCTGAGGGGCACGGAGGGCAAGCACGTGTGTTTATCTCTGGTCTGCCTGAACGTGCAAGCAGACTGCAGCAGAGAGGCCCCACAGAACAGTCCCCAGGTGGGTGCACGGTTTCCAGCCAGCGCTTTCTCCTGCAGAAGCTTGAACCACTGTGCTGGCAAAAGCCCAACTTTTTACTTGCTCGGGCTCTTCTTGCCTTTCCTCAGGAATGGAGCAGTGTTCTTGGTATGAAGGAATGAGGCAGGCGACTCAAATTTCATGGCTACTCCTTTGCCAAACACCTGGTAAACAAGAACGCCCATGCCTCCAGGAAGAAGGCAAAGTGTAGTTAGCAAACCCAGAGGCCACATCTTTGCCAGGTCATAAGCATTCTTCAGAAACTCTAAAGACACGAAGATGATTTATATGAAATGAAACATACACTTGTTAAAGATAGGATTCTTGTGTATGGCAGTAAAATAAAAAAATACACACTTATATGTTTATATACACATACAAACATATAAACGTAAGTCTGGGGGTATAACCCCAGCACCCTAGAGGCTGGGGCAGTACAACTGTCATGAGTTGGAGGCCAGCTTGGACCAGCTACATAGTAAGTTCCAGGCCAGCCTGACCCTAAACCACAACCAACATAATTTCTCTTATAAAGTAACCTGGATCCATAGTGACTAGTTGGTCTTTAAGCCGAATATTTCTGTAGCCCTCTAGGGACCCACAGGGGAGGATGGAGGACTGGCCTCTCATCTGGGAAAGCCACCCACACTGCCAGGAGCTTGGACTTCTCCCTGGTACTGCATCGTGCTGTAGCTCATCAGCATGGGTGTGTCCCCTCTGCTTCCCAACCCTCTGGACCACTTTGTCATGCCCTCTGCATTTCCATGCCCCTCACTGTATTTTCGTTTGAGTGTTTCTGCATCTTGTAGCCTAATCTTTGTTTAAGCATGTGCATCTGAGGTCAGAGGACAACTTGTAATTACGAGTTTGCTCTCCGTCCACCAAGTGGGTTCCAGAGACCCAGCTCGGGTTAATCAGGCTTGGCTTTCCCTGCTGAGCCTTCCTGGCCCTTGTAGCTTATTCTTGACTTGAGATAATGGACTTTTTCAGTTTCTTTGCTGACTCTCCACTCTCATCTTTCCTGAAGGGCTGTTTGTTCTTGTCCATCTTCTTTTCCTTGTGGAATTGGTTCTCTCTGTCCTTTACATGGGTTCTGGGATTAAACCTGAACTCCCAGGTTGGGCCTTAGCCTCCCTTGTAGCCGGAACCACAGGAATGTGCCACAGTGCTGGAAGTGGATTTCTAGTTCCAATGTTTATTTCAGAAAAGGCTTATTTAACTGAGTGCATTTAAGTTTACTGCTGCTTTACGGTTAAGAATTTCTATCAGCTGTAACTGATGCTCATCTTCTCATGGTAGTTTTAGGGATGTGGAGGCAGGAGGGTCAGAAGTTCAAGGCCAGCCTTGACTATGTGAGCCCCCGTCTCAAGGAAAAAGGTTGAGACAATAAATTGTTTTTGAGGGGCTAGAGAAATGGCTCAGAGGTTAAAAGCACAGAGACCAAGGTCTGGTTCTCAGAACCCACATAGCGACTAACAACCTTTTTTTTTTTTTTAATTAATTTTATTATTTAGTTCTGTATGTGTATGAGTGTAACAACAACCTTCTGTAACTAGTTCCAGATGCCCTTTTCTGGCCTTCAAGGACATTGCATGCCATGGGTGCAATTAAGTACATTCAGGCAAAACACTCATACACATAAAATTTTAAAAATTGAAAAGGGCTGGAGAGATGGGCTAGCGGTTAAGAGCGCCGACTGCTCTTGCAGAGGACCCAGGTTCGATCCCCAGTACCCACATGGCAGCTGAGAACCATCTTTAACTCCAGTAACGGGGGAATCTGAGACCCTCTTCTGACCTCCGCGGCATTGTACGACATGGGTGCACAAATCTACATGCAGACAGTACATTCATACACATAAAAAATAAAATGAAAATTAAAAGCCTATAGTAGATATGACACACTCAATGGAGGAACTGGAACACAGATGTTTGTGACAAAAAGGTGAATACTAAGGCACTATAAAAGAATATGGCAGCATTAAGCACGATGCTATTCCCACTGTGCACAGTAGGAGACCAGAAAGCAAAACTCATTGTGGAAGAGCCCCAGGCTGATGCACCTGTGCCCCTCAGAGCCCCAGGATAGACAGTGGACAGGCAGTAAAGAACCAGCCATGGCTTTTCCTGGTTCCACACACCGGAACAATAATGATGTCCTGGGAATCCAAGGTAATGCTTCCCAGTGATGGCTTCTGTTCTGGATCAAGCTGCAGGAAAGTGTAATAGATCTGGGAGCATCTACTCCCCCCATGCCTTGGCTGGAAGCACTGAGGGAACATAGGGCCTGGCGAACAGGAGATCCAATACTGTGCACAGAGAAAGTTAACTCCAGCCTCTGGATAGAAAGGGCCATCATCCCAGGCAAGCTCAGGGCTTGAAGACACAGGGCCTAGAAGTCATTGACACTCAGTGTGAGAGAAAGCAAGAGCTGTCAAGCAGGGCATGCTGTCCCAGGACTAAAAGTACAGTGTCTGAGAGGCAGCAACAGGATTCCTGAGAGTTTGAGGTTAGCCTGGACAATGACAAGGCTCGTCTCAAAAGGAATAAATAGCTCATAAGGTTGAGTCAGAACTAATTAATTTTTTTGGTATTTTTGAGACAGGGTCTCCCTGTAACCCCAGGTAGCCTGGAACTCGCTATGTAGACCAGGCTGGCCTAGTCTACATTGAACTCACAGGGTTCTGCCTGATTCTGCCTCCTGAGTGCTAGGATTAAAGGCTTGAGCCATTGGGCCTAACTCCCCCTAGGTTCCTACAGAGCTATACAACATGCTACTGCTGTGATGCAAGAAGTCCGGGGTCTTGTCTTTCCGTGTACGTGCCATGCCCCTCCTGTGGAGACACCTTTCCCACTGAGGGAGCAAGAACTGGAGTACTGAGAATCCCAGCGGACTCCAGGCTCCGCGGCCAGGTGGGTCGGCGCCAGCTGGTTCCTGCCAGCTCTGTCTTCCCTCCTCATTGCCCAAGGTGATGCCGCCTGCTCTGGAGCTGACTAGGGATTTACAGCAGGAAAGTAACTGACCAGTGGGCCCAAAAGACAACATACAGAAACGGTCTAAAAACAAGACAGCTGGAGGTGACAGCAGTAATTTTTTTCAAGAACATTTATACATCGTTTTGATTAGATGAGCTTTACAAGCAACGCGAGCGCGCTTTCATAGGAAACATCACTTTCGAATCAAATGACTTCAGTTTCTTCATGGGAATCCTGAAGTTCTCTGCCTTTCATGGCCAACAGCTGGTTAATGTGTTGAATAAAAACAGCATTATAAAGCTTTCTCTTTAACCAGAAGTAACACATACAGGCCACAAATAGTTTTAAATTTTGTTTTAAATATAGAGTCCTGCATGGTGACAGGTTAATTAATGGTGCCACTAACATGAAGCCAGGAGTTTGAGGGAAGGACTGGCTATCCTGGCTTCCTTATCCTTTCATAATGACCTTCAGGAAAGTACACAAACTTTCCAAAAAGATACACAACTTAAATCCTGTCTGGCAAGCATGCCCCATCCCTCAAGGCAGCAGAATCCGGTGGATGTCGTGGCAGCAGAGGTTCAATGTGAAGGACACCAGGGGCTCCCACATAAATGACTGTCGATCAGACAGACCTTCCACCAATGCCGAATGATTTCCTCCAACTCTGAAATATAGCACTTCAGGCGGTGGCCTGCCGCAGCTCACTGCCCACACAACAGATGGCGAAGCCCTGTGCTGGCTAGCAGGCAGAGGCACTTGCTGGAGAGGTGTCAGTGATTATGGGTGTTGAGACGGCGTGGGATGGAATGGAACTTCCTGCTGTGAGCCCCTCATGACAGCACAGCACTGAGTGACCCACAATCCACACTGTCAGTTTTACTTGATTTTTTTTCATGTTTTACATGAACAATTAGCAAGCTTTTAATAAAAATTACTGAGCTTTCCATAGAAAAGGTTTCTAATTGAATACAAACTATACAGGTGCTAAGACTGCTGTAAGGTGAAATATACAGAAGTATTTCTGTATAAACACATTTTGGCAAAGAAGATCAAGGTCAAGGAACACCTAAGGGGGCCGGGGTCACGCTCATAACCTGTGACAAGTATGGGTGCTATCCCATGGGCTTTGCTAAGGAGGCTGGGCAGGTTAACAGGAGTCTGGGAGGCCTTGTGATTGTGCTACTGTCCCTCTTCTCTAAAAAGAGAAAAATCCATCAAACTGTCCAGTTTTGCGCTTCTTTTGACTTTCTAAGCTACGCACACATCTTTTAGTACTGCACGTGTAAACGGCTCACAGCTGTCCAAGGAGCTGAAGGTGAGGCCACAGACACACAGGTTCCGGTGCCTGGGACCACTGGGTACTTACTCTCCAGCAGAGCAAGGTTCTCATCTGGGAGGAGGTGGAACAGCACATCTAGCAGTGCAGTCAGTCTGAGGAGGAGCCACAGGGGAGCTGTAGCAGGGGACGTGATGGTTACAGGAGAAACCTGAAGCTGAAGAAAGCCCTTTGTCTTGGGAACCAGAGGCTGAGGACAAACCAAGTCCACTTAGTGCCAGTCAGTTAAAAAAGAAATGAACTTAAACCCTACTTCCCATGGCTGTTTCCTCTCATAATGCATGAAGTAAAAGTTACTTGGGAGTCACTGGCGACTGTCTAATGTTAGGTTTCCTTATCAACAAAGTGACAGTACAAATCTTTACAAGTTCAAATTAGTGTGAGATGGGCCAAGAAAACATTGTGAAGTTCAGCTGGAAACTTAATGCCCCTTATTTTCAGTCAAAAGAAACGAGCCATCAGCCACTGGCGACAATCATCGTAGGAGGTCTTGTAGGGCAAAATTTAATAGCAGGAAGAGGTTTACAAAAATAGATTGATGTTATTTTGAGGAGTAATACTGTAATTTTTCTCAAATCAGTTTTGATAAATTGTACCTAATCATATAAAAATTATCTCAAATTTAAACTTGATATAAAAAAGAGAGATGAAATGAACTCAGATGACAGATCTGGCGAAATAGAAGAATGAAGAAAATCCTACATAGGGCCCCTTTTCATGTCCAGATGGAAAAGCTGTTCTTCAACGGCACCTCCTCCTCTCCTTGGGGAGCAGCCATGGGTCAGTCAGATCTGGAGTCAACCCCACAGCAGTCACAGTAGTCACAGTAATCGGAGCCCTGTGTTGGACAGCTCCCCGCCGAATGACACCAGGCGTCCCTGTTCCTTCCATCCACTTGGACTCTGCAGACAGCATCCGGGTGGGTGTAGAGGATGTGGGTCCTGCCAGATCCAAGGCCCTGCTAGACGTCCTTGCTGACTGAATCAGGCTTATTGAGTTCAACCCTCACACCCTTTTCACCTACGTGGAAAATAGAAACGTTCACTTGTTAAGCACAAGACAGCTTCTGTGACTGCTCCCCACCAAAGCAACCTCCCTCAATTTTCCAGCTTCCGTGAGGCCCCTTCTTCCAGCTCCTCCCAATGCCAGGGACAAATGCACTCTCTGATCTAGACCTTGAAGGGCAGGCAGAGCCACCTCTACAGAGACAGTGCTATTGTGTCCTTTTATTTTCAAGCTGTTTGAAGAACCTTAAAGCAGTAGAGTGGCAGTACCACCAAAAGCAGAGATCGGACTTTAAAAATACACAGAAAAGGCAGCACCATTCTTTTTGTTCTATCAAAAAGCGAAGTTGAGTTCTCACCAGCTCAGAATGCAGGGTAATGTGAACACTGGGCAGAGTTCTGGAGATACAGGGAAGGGTTAAAGAAAGGGCAGGCAAGGGGTCCATTACCGGTGATGTCACTATCTCAGGACAGGCAGACCTACACCATGAGGACACACAGGCACAGGACAAGCATGTGACCCATACACTATGAGGGCATGTGGGGATCTGCACATATCTGCTGGGTTTGGGTGACATTTCAGTTCATCTCCTTTGAGCAGACTTTCCTTGTGTCCACTCATTCTTTAGAGTAAATGTTTAGAAAGGAAAGGATGTTCACCTCCTTCTAAAGGAGGAGGGGAGGGGACAGGCAGCCTGAAAAGCACTGAGCAACTTGTGGCTCAAAAGGAGTCACAAAAAAGCTTCCTTTTTCAAAGAAGAGAATTAAGACTGAGTTCAGTTCCTAGTACCAACACGGCAGCTTACAACATCTCCAGTTCCAGGGGATCAGACACCCTCTTCTGGCCTCTGCTGGTATTGCATACATGTAGTACACTTACACCTATGAAGGCAAAACGTTCATTGTGTGTGTGTGTGTGTGTATGTGTGTGTGTGTGTGTGTGTGTGTGTGTGTTTGTGCTGACAAAAAATCAGCATGATCATTCCTGGTCTGTGCCATCTGACTTGACTGTCCCGTCGGCCTCAGCCCCCAGCCAGGTTTACCTGTTAGATATTTTACTTTAGCTCTTGCTCGCTCATCTGCATCAAAATACCAAACAGTTATTGCGTACCTAGAAGAAAACACAGAACAGGATAAGAACAGTCACAGAGCAGAACATGCTTGCTACAACTCACAATGCCCAAAGCTCACAACAGCGGGGGGCTGTGGAAGCCAGAGAGGCTCACTCTCACTGCTGTTGCTTCTCCATGCCCACCCAGCCTGCATGATCAGAAACCACAGGGGACAGGAAAACAGCCAGAGAGGGACAGGTCAGCAACTCAAGGTTCCTGAACTTGAGTCAGCAAGGAAGAGTTAAAGCCACACTCAGAAGAGTCTAGGATCTCTACCAAAGCTAAAGCCACACTCAGAAGAGCCTAGGATCTCTACCAAAGCAGTCACTGTTTTGATGCCAAAGGTGGCTGAACCTCATTTTTCTTTGTTTCTTTTTGGTCTTTTCGAGACAGGGTCTCCCTGTAGTCCCAGCTGTCCTGGAAGTCACTCTGTAGACCAGGCTGGCCTTGAACTCACAAAGATCCGCCTGCCTCTGCCTCCCGAGTGCTAGGATTAAAGGCGTGCATCACCACGCCCGGCAGAACCTCATTTTTCTGAAAAACCTCACCTCTCTGGACTATTTTATCTCACAAATGAGGTATGATTGCTGTGTTCAGAGCTAAAAGCATGTGGTGGCACCTGTGGGAAAGGAACACACCTTCCTTAGAATACACCATGCCTTCTGCACACGCACACCTTCCTTAGAATACACCATGCCTTCTGCACACGCACACCTTCTTTAGAAAACACCATGCCTTCTGCAGATGCACACCTTCCTTAGAAAACACCATGCCTTCTGCAGATGCACACCTTCCTCAGAAAACACCATGCCTTCTGCAGATGCACACCTTCCTCAGAAAACACCATGCCTTCTGCAGATGCACACCTTCCTCAGAAAACACCATGCCTTCTGCACACGCACACCTTCCTTAGAAAACACCATGCCTTCTGCAGATGCACACCTTCCTTAGAAAACACCATGCCTTCTGCAGATGCACACCTTCCTCAGAAAACACCATGCCTTCTGCACACGCACACCTTCCTTAGAAAACACCATGCCTTCTGCACATGCACACCTTCCTTAGAAAACACCATGCCTTCTGCAGATGCACACCTTCCTTAGAAAACACCATGCCTTCTGCAGATGCACACCTTCCTCAGAAAACACCATGCCTTCTGCACACGCACACCTTCCTTAGAAAACACCATGCCTTCTGCACACGCACACCTTCCTTAGAAAACACCATGCCTTCTGCAGATGCACACCTTCCTTAGAAAACACCATGCCTTCTGCAGATGCACACCTTCCTCAGAAAACACCATGCCTTCTGCACACGCACACCTTCCTTAGAAAACACCATGCCTTCTGCACACGCACACCTTCCTTAGAAAACACCATGCCTTCTGCAGATGCACACCTTCCTTAGAAAACACCATGCCTTCTGCAGATGCACACCTTCCTCAGAAAACACCATGCCTTCTGCACACGCACACCTTCCTTAGAAAACACCATGCCTTCTGCACACGCACACCTTCCTTAGAAAACACCATGCCTTCTGCAGATGCACACCTTCCTTAGAAAACACCATGCCTTCTGCAGATGCACACCTTCCTCAGAAAACACCATGCCTTCTGCACACGCACACCTTCCTTAGAAAACACCATGCCTTCTGCACACGCACACCTTCCTTAGAAAACACCATGCCTTCTGCAGATGCACACCTTCCTTAGAAAACACCATGCCTTCTGCAGATGCACACCTTCCTCAGAAAACACCATGCCTTCTGCAGACGCACACCTTCCTTAGAAAACACCATGCCTTCTGCACACGCACACCTTCCTTAGAAAACACCATGCCTTCTGCAGATGCACACCTTCCTTAGAAAACACCATGCCTTCTGCACACGCACACTTCATAACAGCCTCTATCTGAATGTTTTCACTGACTCTTGATTCATGGTAAAAACAAACTTACATGGGACACCTGAAACAGAGTAATTTCAGAATCTGAGTTTTATTTATTTATTTTTTTAATTTTATTTATTTTTGTATGTGTATGAGTGTACTGTCTGCATGTAGGTCTGAGCACCCGTGTCGTGCAATGCCTCGGAGTTCAGAAGAGGGTCTCGGATTCCCCTGGAACTGGAGTTCTCCTGGAATTGGAGTTGCAGACGGTTCTTAGCCGCCATGTGGGTGCTGGGGATCGAACCCGGGTCCTCTGCAAGAGCAGTCGGTGCTCTTAACCGCTAGGCTATCTCTCCAGCCCCAGAATCTGAGTTTTAAAGTGCAACAAAACAGATGGGAAAAACGGACTTGTTTTATTTTCTGGTTTTTTTTTTTTGCTTTTGTTTTTGAGACAAGGTCTCCCCATGTAGCCATAACCTGGCCTGGAGTTCACTCTGTAGTCTACCCTGATCTTGAACTTGCAGCAATTCTCCTGCCTCTGCGTCTCGAGTGTGAAGACAGCAGGCATGCCCCAGGTTTGGCAGATGTACACTGTTATCTCAGCTGAAGAACTGTTTTCCCAGTGTACCCTGCACACATGGCAACTTCCCTGGGCCCCATCCCTCTTTCTCCTCACTGATGCTCTCTGATTTACTTTTCAGAAGCTGCCCTTTTCCTTTCTTACCTTTCTACCCCTGCCCCTGAAAAAAGCAAGCAAGAAAGAAACAAAGCACTCAGAGAATCCAGTGGTGGGCAGTGATAACAAGTGCAGCACGCTGGGGGCCAGTCCTGCTCCACCTCAAGCAAGGTGCAGCTGTTTGGACACAGACACACACTCTCAGGACCAAATGTGATTAGCCATATATTATTACCCAAATTAAGAAGTCTGTATAACAGGAAGGCCTGAGGAGCAGGCAGGTGCTCCACAGAAACTTCTAGGCTCACCCCTACCACCCATCCTGTCATGTCACAGTCTCAACCGAGTTTTTGTAAAGGAACACTACCTTGTAGCATATGCTGGCTGCACTTCATGAGGGTTACGCCGGTCAGACCAGAAAAACAGCAGTCTATCAAATTTGGGTTCAATGTCAGCAAACTGGGCTTTGCCTTCCGGGAAAATTCGAAGTATACCTCCACTTACCTAGGAAAAGAGTGGAGCAGGTCAGTACACACCACCAGAAATGGCACCGTGTTAAGTTGCAGCGGAGGGGGGGCTTTAAATGACAAAAAGCTTAACTGGATTTGTGAACACAAGTCAATGGGATCTAAAGGCGAGCTGAAGGGCTAGAGAGAAGGCTTGGTGGCTAAGAGCACCTGCTGCTTTTCCAGGGGACCTGAATTCAGTCACCTTCACTCCTGCTGAGTCGCTGCCTGCTCCTCAGCTCCAAGGGATCCCAGCACCCACAGCAGGTAGCTCGCAACTGCCTGCAACTCCAGCTCCAGGAAAACCCAATGCCTTTAGCCTCTGTGGGAATCTGCACTTGTGTGCATACACATACATACATAGAATTAAAACAATTTTTAGCCAGGCGTGGTGGCACACGCCTTTAATCCTAGCACTTGGGAGGCAGAGGCAGGTGGATCTTTGTGAGTTCAAGGCCAGCCTGGTCTACAGAGTGAGTTCCAGTACAGCTGGGGCTACAGGGAGACCCTGTCTCGAAAAGACCAAAAAAATAAAAATAAAAAAAATAAAAATAAAATGATTTTTAAAGGTGAGCTGAGATTCTATGTACAATACTACTGGAAGGGAAAAATCCCTCTTTTTTTCTTTTGGTAAATACCTGAAAACAGACAAGTATGCAAAATTTCTGAGCATGGGAGTTTTGAAACGAGTGAGCATTTCTACTGGTGCTCATGGATACACAGTCACCTTGCTCAATGGCTTGCCCAGGAAGGGGACTGTTGTATCAGATAAACAAGAATTATGTTTTCTAAATGACTGATTTATTTTTATACAAATGTTTTGATTCCTGGTATGTAGGTTTGTATACTGTTAGGTGTGCAGTGCCCACAAAGGCTGGAAGAGGGTGACAGAGCTGCCGTGAGGGTTCTGGTTATTAAATCTGGGTACTCTGGAAGAACAGCGAGCGCTCTTAACCCCTGGGCTATATCTCCAGCCCCAAGTATCATGTTTTAACATTTGACACTTAACAAGCAGGTGAACTCGCTGCCTCTAGTTTTTTTTTTTTTTTTTAATTACAGTTTATATTTTTGTATGCAGTGATCAGAGGGCAACTTTCAAGAGTTGGTTCTTTCTGCCATGTGGGTCCAGGGGATTAAACTCAGGTCACCAGGCTGTGAAAGGTGTTTTACCCACTGAACCATCTTCGACCCCTTTGGCTCTGGTTTAACCTTGGTGTGTAGGTCACCCCTTCCTCCCTCCTGACATGCTGCTTGTCCCTGTGTGGCCTGGGCCTGGCACGGATGACAGATGCTAAAAGCTCACCTCAGCTAGATGACTCTTCTCTTTTACTGGTCTACAGTGCTGTGGAGACTGACAGACGCAGCACAGACAGTATATGGGGTGCGCCGAGAACTGTGCTCCATGGGGAGCAGGACACAGTCAGACCTTCCTGGCCCCTGTGTTTCAGTCTAGGAGGCAGGAGCTACATAGAAACCTACCCAATTTGGCACTATTTATTTGTTTATTTATTTTTGAAACAGGATCTCAAGTAGCTCAGGCTGGCCTCCAACTTGCTATGTAGCCAATGATGATTCTGAACTCTGATCCTCCTGCCTCTACCTCCCAAGTGTGAGGATTACACACATGCCCCACTATGCCCAACCAATTAGGAACCCTTCACCCAGTGTAACTATGCTCCTAAGCAGATGAACTCGAAATTTAAAGGGACACGAATGCCTGGTCTTGAGCCAATCTAGAACTTGGAGTTCGAGTTGTAGGTTTGGGGCTCATCCTGCAGTGGTTTCAGCAACTTAGCACCTGGCCTGCCTCCCAAGATTCACGGTGTCACTGAGTCCTGAGGCATCTTTCAAGAGACTTGTCAGACTAGGACTATGAGCGTGTCTTCTTTCTCCTCTCCCTACCCCTCTGCACAGAGGTGCAGTATGCAAGAGTACTTTGTTCAAGTGCTTATAGAGAAATGGCTGACACATCTCCCTCCAAACCTGAAACCTTCTCTGGTCCGAACTGGGCAGCCTTCCCATGCCCAGCCCTTCCTGACAGCAGGCACAAGCTGTTGTAACTGTCAGCCTGTACCTGCACCTCCTCCCTTGGCCATCTTGGGTTCTGCTGACCCAATACCAAACAGTGTCTGCCCACTGCACTACTCCCACCTCACCAAGGGAAGGGCCCTGCTCTGCACACAAAACACCAGCTGCTGTCTTCTACTTTGGTGCTAATTTGAAACTACAAGAAGCCGGGTACCTTGTGTAAAAGTGGAAGACCCTACCGAGACCCAGAAGGCGGAGGCTGCTTAAATATATCTCTGGCTTCCCAGGTAGTTATAAAATCTTATTATTTTTTTTTAAGTCAAAACGTTTACGTTCTACCATGTAGGTCCCAGAGACTGAACTCAGGTTCTAGGTTGTCAGGTTTGGTTCCAAACACCTTTGCCCACAGGGACATCTTGGACTCAGGTTCTAGGTTGTCAGGTTTGGTTCCAAACACCTTTGCACACAGGGACATCTTGCTGACCCAGCTTTAAAATATATACATAATTTTAAAGTGTATTTGACAACTTCCTACATACATATTCAAATCCCTCTCAGTCCCTCATCATTTTTTTTTTTTTTCTTGAGACAAGATCTCATGATGTAGCCCTGGTTGGCCTGGAACTTGCTATGAAGACCAGGCTGATTAAAGGTACGGAGCACCATATCCAGATTTCCCCTCCAACTTTTACATTTTAACTGCAGTCATTCCACCCCATCTTGTGCCCCGGGCTCAAGGTGATCACCATATGTATTTCTCTAGTTCACGGTCTGGAGGCCGCGGTCTGCTCCACAGCAGACTTACCTCTGCTTTGAACTTGGACTAGAATCATGGAACCTCATAAATCAGGACAATTTAGAAAGAATACTGGAGAGTTACAACACGTTCTAAATTCCAACACTTCTCACAGAGGCTTCAGGTAGGGATGTGGGGGAGAGGGATGAGGACAGATCTGTTTTAAAAGTCATTTGAGGGACTGGAGAGATGGCCTAGCGGTTAAGAGCGCTGACTGCTCTTGCAGAGGACCCAGGTTCGATCCCCAGCACCCACATGGCGGCTGAGGGCCGTCTTTAACTCCAGTTCCAGGGGAATCAGACACCCTCTTCTGATCTCTGTGGCATTGCACGACACGGGTGCACAAACCTTCATGCAGACAGTACATTCATACACATAAAAAAAAGTAAATAAAAAAATTATTAAAAAAAAGTCATTTGACGGCCCAGTTTGGTGGCGCACACCTTTAATCCCAGCACTCGAGAGGCAGAGGCAGGCAGATCTCTGTGAGTTCAAGTCCAGCCTGGTCTACAGAGCGAGTTCCAGGCCAGGTCAGGCTACAGGGAGACCCTGACTCAAAAAGACAGCCCCCTCCCCCAAATTAAGGCCTCGTGTTCAGTACTCTCACCACACAAGCACACTGAGAGGAGCGATGATCCATTTATTACCATGATGGCTGGTGTCACAACCTGAGCAACGAATTAAACCTGTTAAATTGTACTCAGTAAATATCGGCACTTTCAGTATATCAATCCTGCTTCATTAAAATTCTCTGTCAAAAAAGAATGGGTTCAGATGTTCCAGATATTGAAGAGTTTGTCTGAAATTTAATTTTTACACAAGTGACCTTATTGAAATAGGTTCCTTTTATTTTATTTTATTTATTTTTGTATGTGTATGAATGTACTGTCTGCATGCAGGTTTGTGCACCCGTGTCGTGCAATGCTGCGGAGGTCAGAAGAGGGTCTCAGATTCCCCTGAACTGGAGTTCTCCTGGAATTGGAATTACAGACGGTTTCTCAGCCGCCATGTGGATGCTGGGGATCAAACCCGGGTCCTCTGCAAGAGCAGTCGGTGCTCTTAACTACTAGGCTATCTCTCCAGCCCGAAATAGGTTCCTTTTAATGGTTTTTATGAAATACAAGCTCAATAAAACTGTTTTAAATTTAAATGCTTTTTTTTTGGAGACAAGAGTCTTTTATGTATCTCTGCTTGGCCTGGAACTTCATGTGTTGACCAGGCTGGCCTTGAACTCACAGAGATCCACTTGCCTCTGCCTCTCAAGGGCTAGGATTAAAGGTGTGCACCACCATACCCAGCTTAAAGATGGTTCTTAGCCACCATGTGGGTGCTGGGAATCAAACCCAGGTCTTCTGCAAGAGCAGTCGGTGCTCTTAACCACTGAGCTATCTCTCCAGCCCTGTGATTTTTTTAAGAGTATACTGCAAGCTCTTTTATTGTTCAGTTCACTTTTTAAAATTTTATTATTTTTATTTTATGTGTATGAGTGTACTGTCTGCATGTACATAGGTGCAATGCTGTGGCGGTCAGAAGAGGGTGTGGGATTCCCATGGAACTGGAGTGAAAGATGGTTCTTGGCCGCCATGTGGGTGCTGGGACTCGAACCTGGGTCCTCTGCAAGAGCAGTTGGTGTTCTTAACCACTGAGCTATCTCTCCAGCCCTGTTCAGTTAACTTTTTAACATTAAAGTATGACATTTAAAACAGTAAAGGGCACTTGGTACATAAGTAGATTTTTTACAAATTAAGACCTTAATTTTTAACTGTGCAAAACCGTATTATTTGTCTTAGCTTTGCTTTCTGAGACAGGGTATCGTGTAGCTGAAGCTGGCCTTGAACTCGCTGTCTCCACCTTCCAAGCACTGGGGTTATAGGTGTGTGTCATCAGTTCTAGCTATGCTATAGCGCCACCTACAGGTGCATTCTGTATAAGACCCATTATTGTTTTAACACCTTAGTGCTTGTTTTCAAATACACTAGTTATGTGTTTCATTTTGCAAAAACCCACTATGAATGTCAAGATAGAAATGAACTTAGTGAGAACGGCCTGTGCATTAAAGCCAGTTTCATCTATAAGCAGTGCAAATATTTGTGAGAAGAAAAATACCTGTGAGCAAAACCATCACTGAATTCAGTTGCATACCTTGGCATCCCAGTCTTTATTAAGATAATATATACACGTCACGCATCTTCCATCTCCATTTGGGTTATCAACATGACGGACGTAGCCTGTTCCATTGCCTGGGTAACAAGCAACCATGGCCTGAAAAACAACATAAACTGTCCATGAGTTAACACAGGGAGCCCAGCTTAGGAAAACAGAACACTGGGTTTCTGCTGCTCCGATTCATACCTAAGCACAAGCTTAATAAGATCTCACTTTGTTGATAAGGAGCGGCAAGGCTATCCAAAGCCAACACAGAACAGGCCTGGGGAACCCAGCTTTGCAGCACTGTGTTGAGCCAACATGAGCAGTGTGGCATCTGATGGGGACCCTGGGCTGCCACAAGCTGGCAGCACTTGCTTAAAATGAGAGAAGTCAGAGGGATTTCTGGGTTTTACTGTCTTGATTTACTGTGTAGCACAGTCTACAAGGCGACCAAGCCGAGGTGAGTTTCTGACTTGTTTGGTAGAGTTCTCCCCTCATGGTGCTGGTAAGACATTTTTTTTTTTTTTTTTTTGGTCTTTTTGAGACAAGGTCTCTCTGTAGCTCCAGCTGGCCTGGAACTTGCTCTGTAGACCAGGCTGGACTTGAACTCACAGAGATCCCCCTGCCTCTGCCTCCCGAGTGCTGAGACTAAAGGCGTGCGCCACCACACCCAGCTAGTTGGACATAATTTAGATGGCTAAGTCTAAACACCCACTCTCATGATATCAAATAATAAACAAAGCACAGACTAAACAACAAAGTGGCCTGAGACTAGCCTATCTCTGGTGGGAAAGGAAACTATTTTGCTCAGCTTGTTAAGTCATGGCTCAGGGGACTGCTGGGTGTGACATATCAAGGGAACAGTGCCCCACAGACACCCAAGTGCCTGTATGCTCTGGGAGCATCTGAGTGATCAACTAAAAGTGGAGGTCGATTCAACAGAAACAGCCTGGAGTTAGGAAGAAGATAGGTACTGCAGCCAGGTCTGAGCCTTTCCCATGCTCAACTCAACAGATGTGGGAGGCTATCAGACATCAAGTAAACTACTGTATCAGTAGATTCAGATATGCAATGGATGCAAAGTCTTAAAATTCATCATCTGGCTAGTGACTCATCTCTAACAGACTAGGAAGCATTCTGAACCTTAATCTTTAATAAGCGCAAATCTGATTTCCCTTGACATGCTGACTGCTCTCTATCCCTGGACAGGATTTCTGGTGAATGTTACATTCATTCCTATCTTTTCCCAACTCAAGATGGGCTTGACAAATACTTCTTTTGGTGCTAGAGGTTGGCTCTGGCAGCATGGCCTGGCACTGTGGGCTTCAGATTGCTCAGCCAGAGTCTGTTACCTGCTGCCAAAGGTTCACAAGGCACAGTGCCCATGACAACTACTATGGGCACAGACTCAAAAGCTCGATCCTCTAGCTCAGTTAACTGAGAAAGTCACAGTGAATCAAGAATTGGGGTGGGGCCAGGTGTGGAGGCAGAAGCAGGCAGATCTCTGTGAGACTAAGGCCAGTCTGATCCTGGAACTAATGTCAGGAAGGAAGGAGCAAATCAGTTCCGCGAGTGTGTCCTCTGCCCTCTGTGCATGCACCCAGACACACATGGACAAAACAATAATAAATGAAAATGAAAAGTTTTTATAAAAAAGTTAGTTTAGGGGCTGGAGAGATGGCTCAGCAGTTAAGAGCACCGACTGCTCTTGCAGAGGACCTGGGTTCGATTCCCAGCACCCACATAGCAGCTAAGAACCGTCTTTAACTTCATTTCCAGGGGAATCTGAAGCCCTCTTCTGACCTCTGTGGCACGACACGGGTGCACCAACCTACATGTAGACAGTACACTCATACACATAAAAAATAATAAATTAAAAAAAAAGTTAGTTTGGGGGCTAGAGTGATGGTTCTGGCTGTTCTTCCAGAGGACCCGGGTTCAGTTCCTAGCACCCACATGGCAGCTAACAACCATCTGTAATTCCATTCCAGGGGATCTGACACCGTCTTCTGGCTGCACAGGCATTGGACACAGGGGTACACTTACATACATGCAGGCAACACACTACACATAAAAAAGTAAATAAATCGGGGGCTGAAGAGATGGCTCAATGGTTAAGAGCACTGACTGCTTTTGCAGAGGACCCAGGTTCGATTCCTATCACCCAAATGGCAGCTAAAAACCCATCCCTAACTCCAGTTCCAGGGGATCTGACTGGGTCAGATCCAGTGCCCTCTTTCTGACTTCCAAGGGCACTGCACAATATGGGTGCACCTCTGACTTCCAAGGGCATTGCATGACATGGGTACACCCACCCACATGCAGGCAATACATTCACACACATTAAAACCTATCTGGTAATAGCAGTATCTGTCATGTGAAGAGGGGAGAAGTCATCCTCTGTGTACCCACACCAGCTACCCATCCACCCACCACTTAGCAAATATGACTTAAGACCAAGCGCGCGCGCGCACGCGCGCGCACACACACACACACACACCAGGCCCTGGGGCTAACCCAATGAATGAGAGACAAAGTCCCCTGCATTCATTCACTCATTCATTCATCTGATTTGGGGCTTTACTATGTAGCTCAGGCTGGCCTTGAAATGTCTGTCTCCTCACCTTGGCCTCCCAAGCGCTGACATCACAGGCCTGCACCACCATGCCTGGCTGCTCTGCTCTTGCATTATGATGAACTCTAGGCTAGTGGGGTCAGCTCATAAACAAATACAATGTCATGTTAGATAATGGGAAGTTATCTTTCCATAAGGTAGATGAAAACTTGCATGCAGCAAGCAGCAGGAAACGAAGGATGGCACTTTAAGATACGGAATGTCTTCGAGCAGCTAACATATTATACGATCAGGAATGGGGAGAAAGTTCTGATGATATGCAGTCATGTCTGGGGATCCCGAAAGAGGACAGCAGGCTAGAAGGCTGGGGCAGAGTGAGGACCCCCCGCCCCCAAACGAGAGAGGGAATCAGGAAATGCAGTACTGTGGAGGTTGTTCTGACAGTGACCAGAAGCCAGGCATGGCAGTGCATACTCAGGAGGCGGAGGCAGAAGGGCCACAGAATTCAAGGCCAGCCTGGGCTAGAGAGTGAGAGGCTCTGCCTCAAAAAAAAACAAGGCTGAGAAATGACAGGAAGCCAAAGCCAGGAAGCTCACCTGACTAGTACTTTAAGGTCAGACCTGTACGAATAAGAGAAAGCGGGCGTGAGGCGATATCACCCACAGTCACTGGCTGCTCACCATCTGCTAAGTGCACCCTAAGTACTTGCACATAGGGCACGCCAGGTGGGGGCCGACCTTCGCTCTCATCTTAATCTACCTAGCAAGGAAACTAAGGCCAGAAATCTAATATTTGTGCTCTGAGGCTTCTGCCAAGTGGATCCAGAGAATCTGGTTCCAGAACCCAGGCCCGGAGGCAGGGCTAGACCACAGGGCACAAGGCTAGACCACAGGGCACAAAGCGCCAAGAGACCTAGATGGCAAACACAGTTTCTAGGGGAAAAGTGGAGGAGACAGAGTGACAGCAGCACAGGGCAAGGCTCCCAGGATGGAAAACTAATGCTACCCACTGAAGTTGCTGGCTGAGGGACTGGACTTGTAGTGGATGGGGCATGGAAGGAATGGGGCATGGAGGGGTCGTGGCGTGGGGGGAAGGGTGTGGATGGGTATGCAAGGGACAGGATAGGGAGTGGAAAATATGGACCAGGGTGATTCTGGGGTACAACCCCTGTCAGTCTTCTAACAGAGCAGCTGTTGTGCACGGGAAGCTACAGATGAGAGCAGCGTAGGAAATGAGCTGGGTAGACACTGCTTAGCTGTGACCCCTGGGAGCTAGCCACTCCAGGGCAGAACTGATGACAGGAGGACTGCATCCTAAGGACACAGAACTTTGTCAGCCACTTCTCAGCTACCTGTCTTGAGCCAGGGTTACAAGGAAGCCCACAAGAGGGGACTGGGGCAGCAAAGTGAGCTGGAAGAAGACATCAAGGTTCCACCCCAGCCTTCAGCTAGGAGCTGTGCTACATGTAGCTCTTTATTACCTGAATTCCAAGTGCCACTCTTTGGAAAATAAAAAAACACAAGCAATAAAAAGCTTTGAGCTTTAAAAAAGTTTGTTTACTTATATTTATTTATTTTGATTCTTTTGAGACAGGGTCGCCCTATATTCCAGATCTCATAGAGATCAACCTTCCTCTGCCTATGCTGAGGGCCAATGAGATGGCTCAATGGGAAGGGTGCTTGCTGTGCAGGCCTGAAGACGGGAACCCATGCAGCAAGGAGAAAACTGATTCCTGAAAACTGTCCTCTGACCTCCACGTGTGCTGTGGCACACATACAGCCACACTCTGTCACACGCACGCATGCACGCACCCACCTCCAGGCCTTACAAACTAATTTTCACTCATTTTGGCACTAGCCCTTGCATATTTGTAAGAAGGATCAGGTCTACGCTGGAGGTGGCTGCACACAGCCCTCCATGGCAGGCACTAAGAAATCAAGTCTTGCCAGGCGTGGTGGCGCATGCCTTTAATCCCGGCACTCAGGAGGCAGAGGCAGGCAGATCCCTGAGTTCAAGGCCAGCTCTACAGAGTGAGTTCCAGGCCAGCTGGGGCTATAGGGAGACCCTGTCTCAAAAAGAGCACCCCCCCCAAAAAAAAAGAAATCAAGTCTCCTCAGTGATTAGGCACACGGCTGGTAGCTGCCCACCTCTTGAACGCTCGTATCCACTGCCCCCAAGCAATCCTCAAGCTCTTTCGTGCTCTTTCTTCAGAGCCACTCATTTCTTTGAGTCACTGTTTTCCATTAGCCCAGGCTTTATTTAATTTTAAATAATATTTATTTTTATTTTATATGTATGAGTATTTTGCCTGCATGTATGTTAGTGCATCTGTGTTGTACAATGTCTGTGGAGGTCAGAAGAGGGCACTGGATTTTCCTGGAACTGGAGTTACAGATGGTTCTTAGCTACCTTGTGGGTGCTGGGAATTTAATCCAGGGCCTCTACAAGAGCAGCCAATGCTTTTAACTGCTGAGCCATCTCTCCACCCTATTAGCCTAGGTTAACTCTTCACATCCCAACATCTGTCAAGACCCCAATAGCTGTTCCTCTGATCATTATCAAGGCCTATTAATCATCTGAAGTCAGAGTTCTATATACTATATATTCAGATGTAATGCAACATTACATCTGAATATCCTGTCAAAACAGGAAGTTTGTTTTATTTCTAGAGGGTGACAAGACCCGGTGACTCAGCCAAGTGACTGATGGGCTGTATGATAAAAACTGGGACCAAGCTATAAGGACATGAGTGACTAATCTGAAAAGACGTGTTGCAAGAAGACCCAGGTGGAGCATCACAGGTGGGGCCCACACTTATTAGTGTGAGGACTGTAAGTAAACTAGCAACGGGGGAAGAACCAACCACCCACGGCTCACAGAACCTTGAAGACACTGTGTCTGGCTGCTGGATGGTGAGAAGTGGTTTCCAGAAACAAGGCTGTTTTCTTTATGGATCCCACATCCAGGGTTCAGTCATTCTGGAGCAACTGAGTCTGTTCTGTCTTATACTTCTCCCAATAAATCACATCAATAAAGGAACTCATCAATTTGTCATTTGTGGCAATCCTCCTGTCTCAGCCTTCCAAGTGCTGGGATTATAGGCATGAACCTCCATGCCTGGCATAAATTATGCTTTTAAAATGGCAAAACACAGCCAGGCATGGTAGCACACGCCTTTAATCCTAGCACTTGGGAGGCAGAGGCAGGCGGATCTTTGTGAGTTCGAGGCCAGCCTGGTCTACAGGGTGAGTTCCAGGACAGCTGAGGCTACAGGAAGCCCTGCCTTGAAAAGACCAAAAATAAATAATAAATAAATAAATAAATAAATAAATAAATAAATAAATAAATAAAATGGCAAAACACAATCACATAAAGTTAACAGACAACCATCACCATCTATTGACATACTAGTATGAGCCCCGCCCCTGTGCTAAGAACCTCATAACCATTCTTTGGTTTAATGCTTACAGCCCTAAAGGACATCACTGTTGGGGCTAGAGAGAGAGCTCATGGTTAAGAGTACTGGCTGCTCTTACAGAGGATCCAGATTTAATTCCTAGCATCCACATGACAGTTAACAACTGTCCGTAACTCCGGTTCCAGGGAAATCCAATGAGCTGTTCTGACCTCCAAGGGTCTTACACAACATGAGTGCACTAACATACACGGAGGCACTATATAGTCATACACATAAATATTAAAAATAAATGAGGGCATGGTGGTGCACGCCTGTAATCCCAGCACTTGGGAGGCAGAGACAGGCGGATCTCTGTGAGTTCAAGGCCAGCCTGGTCTACATAGTGAGTTCTAGGCTAGCTGGGGCTACAGAGAGACCCTGTCTCAAAAAGACGAAAAAAAAAAAGATTAAAAAAATGAAAAGAGGAGAGATAAATAATGTTTAGCTAGAGTAAAAAAAACAAAAATAAAAACAACTACAAGGAACCATATTAGTCTCATAACCTAGTGAAAAATTACACATATAGTATCTCTACATGACTCCAGTGCATAGCTGAAGGCCACGTAACAAGCAACAGTGCCAAACAAGAGAAACCTTCAAGTTGTTGGCCAAAATAGTCCAGGAGCCCCCAAATTCCACAGGCCATTGTCACAGCCTTTGACTGCCTCCTTGAACTTAAAGGTAAGAGCCTATTGCTGAAGACAGGGCATATTTCAGAGACTGGATTTGGAGCAATGGAGCTACCACTGACCTGGAAGCCACTTCCCCCTGGAAGCCACCTCCCCTGAAGACCAGCTTCCCCTGAAGGCCAGCTCTCATCACTTTGGAGAGCACTACACAAGCTGAAGTAAGAAGATCAATCGATGGTCCAATACCAGCTTTAAGAGCAAATAACCACATCAATGACTGGCACAACTTTTATCTTTAGAGGAATCAATGGCTACCTAATTGGACTTAGAGCCCACTCAATGGGAGGAATCTCGTGTGAGGTGCTGTAAACCTAGCCAAATACACATGAATGGAGAGGTCATAAATCTTAGAGAAAAACTAGTCACATACCTAGACCATTGTAATTTCCTACTATATGAAAAATATGGCTCCCATGTTTACAGTTAAGTATCCCAGACACCACTCATCAAAGAAGCTTTTTTGCATTAGACTGAGACTATTAGAGAGTTCCACAACTGCTCACACACAGACATTGCCTGTGAATTGCCCAAGCCTAAGTGGTACATCTGCAGTGCAACTTCTACACCTAAGGCTCACAGAACATAGATCAAGGGTACAGAGGATACTAATGAATCAGTTCTCATTAATGAAGCTTCCTCATGCAACAGAGGGCCAGGAACACAAAAGGTCACAAGTGGCCAAGCATGGAGATTAGGAGTCTGCAGAGTGTGGGTCCTTGGACAGGACTCCTACATTCAGCTTCACTCACCCAGGGCTCAGGGACCATTGCAGAAGAGGGGGGGTGTGAAGATTGTAAGAGGCAGGGAGGAGGTGCATGACCATATGGAAATAGAGTCCTACAAGCTCCCGGGACCCTGCTCATAGTAACCTACAGCAATGGTGTCAGCATGCACAAGGCCCATGCAGACTCAAGTGGACAAAAACCCAGCATGGAACTGGGGAAATGGGCAGCAGAACCCAATCCTAGCTGAAGAAATACCGGCAGCTGATTACTGCTGGGCGAGGATGAGCTGACTGTAAGGCAAGGGGCTCTAGACAGACCTCAGTGGGTGAACTTGCACTGAGGAGTCTCTGGGGAAACTAACTTATACAATATGCCTGAACGCAAATGACAGAACGTATCAACTCCAGTGGGAAGACTAGAGGGGCCTGGCGGGGGAGGGGGGTACAAAGACTCCTAGTCAGGCTGGTTGCCAGTCCTCAAGATGACACTTCAAACCTCATCACTCTTGTCTCCTGCCACCATTTCAACCCAAACTTTAAATTTTTATGTGTTTTTCCTGCATGTATATAAGTGTACCATGTGTGCCTGGTGCCCACAGAGGCTAAAGAGGGTGTCAGATCCTCTGGAGCTGGAGTGACAGACGGCTGTGAGCTGCCATGTGGGTGCTGGAAACGAGCAGCCAGTGCTCTTAATGGCTGAGCCACTTCTCTATCCCTCAACTCCAATTTTCTAATTTTCTTATTGGGATGTTTCCTCAGCGCCTCAGCACTTACGCAACCAGGAGGAAGCTTTCTCAACCTCTCACTCCCAGGTTTCTAAACACATCAAAGCCTGCTAGCCTCCTCAGCTCACTCCCTCAGCAAGGAAGACTGGAAAGATGGCTCGTGACCAAGCAACACACAGAAGGTTGACACTGCCTCCTCCAGGGCTGCTGAGATGGGTTTTTGTTTGTTTGTTTCTTTGTTTTTGAGACAGGGTCTTCCTGTAGCCCTAGCTGGCCTGGAACTCACTATGTAGACCAGGCTAGCTTCAAACTCACAGAGATCAGCCTGCCTCTGCCTCCCAAGTGCTGGAACTAAAGGTGTGTGCCACCACACCTGGCTCTGTTTGCTTTTTGAGATAGTCTTTTTTTTTTTTAAACATTTTTCCTTTTCTTTATTTTTACTTCATGTGTATGAGTCCTACGTCTGCATATGTTTAAGTGTACCCATGTCTTGCAATGCCTGAGGAGAACAGAAGAGGGTGTTAGATCCCCTGGAAATGGAGTTACAGACAGTTGTTAGCTGCCATGTGGTGCTGGGAATTGAACCTGGGTCTTCTGTAAGAAGATCCATCTCTCCAACCCCACTGCTGAGAGTTGTTTTTTTTTTTTTAATTTATTCTTTTTTTTTTTTACTTTTTTTTTTAACATTTTTTTTATTGATGCTTTGTGCATTTCATACATCATTTTCCAATTCAGATCAGGCATATTTCCCTTTCCCTTCCTCCCCACCCCTACCCCATCCCAGTTCATGTTTTCTCCCCTAACTGTCTTGCATCTTTCTCTTTTTTTTTTTTTCATTTTTTAGCTATAAGTGATAATCCATGAGTACAAGCATCCTTCATGTAATGATCAAGATGGGCTGAGATGCTCTGTATGAAATACACAAATATTTAAAAATTAAGAAATAAAATATTTAAAGGACAACACTCTCATTTTGCAAAGCCAACTATAAAAAGAGGAAGAAACAGTTCGGCAGAGTAACCCCCAAACCATTTTTGAGACAGAGTCTAATCCAGCCCATTCAGGCTGGCACCGAACTTGCTATGTAGCTGAGGGTGACCATGAATGCCTGGTCTTCCAGCCTCTATCTCCACAGTGCTGTGATTACAGGCGTGGGGCAGGTGTACATCACCAGGCCTGGCTTTCTGTGATCCTGGGGACTGAACTTAGGACTTCCTGCCTGCTAGGCAACAACACCACCAACTACATCCCCAGGCATTCTTTTCAAAAACCACCTTTAAGAAACAAACAACAGGGGCTGGAGAGATCGCTTAGTGGTTAAGAGCGCCGTCTGCTCTTGCAGAGGACCCGGGTTCGATTCCCAGCACCCACATGGCGGCTGACTGTCTCCAGCTGGGCACCACTGCCCTGCAGAAGGACCATGCAACATGGCAGAGGCAGACATGCCAGACGCCTGCTGCCTGCCCTCATGTGGTGGTGGTGGGGGCATCCTGGACCAGATCTCCTAGGCCAGGTCTCTCCCTGACTGGGACTGCCTGCCTAGCCTAGCAGCGCCCTGCTGTGGCAGAGCCCAGCACACCCTGGGGTGTTAATCTTCTTCTAACCTACAGGCAGGCCTCAGAATAACTCATTCTGATAAGGAAATGCTTGAAATGCAACCATTTGCTTTTTTATAAGATTTATGGAAATACTGGATATTATTTTGAAACTATTGTTACGAAGATTAAACAAAGATCAACAAAAACACTTTCACAGTCCCTAAATGGTCTAAAAGAAGAAACAATCCAACCAGGACCTCACATAGTCAAGGATGGTCTACCATGTTTTAAGAAACAAAGAGTTGCTCGCTCACTCTTTCTCTCTCTCTCTCTCTCTCTCTCTCTCTCTCCCCTTCACTCCCTCTTCCACTTTCAGTCTGCATGCTCTTTCACTTCCTTCACTCTTCATTCCCCCCTCCCCAGGATAGAAAGAGGAAAAAAAAAAAAAAGAAACAAAGAGTTGCAAGGCTAAATATAAAAGGCCACTTATGAGATTTAAAATCGTGGTGGTGCACGCCTTTAATCCTAGCACTTGGGAGGCAGAGGCAGGTGGATCTCTGAATTCAAGGCCAGCCTGGTCTATAGACCGAGCTCCAGGATAGCTGGGACTAAAGGGAGACCCTGTCTCAAAAATACAAAAAAAAAAAAAATATCTAAAGCATAAGACATTCTTAAAAGCTGGGTGTGGTATTACAATATGCCTGTAATTATAGCGCTCAGGAGACGGAGGCAGGAGGATTGTCAAGTCTGAGATAAGCCTGGGCTACACATAAGTTCCAGGTTGACTTGAGCTACACAATGAGCCCCTAGCGTATGTGTCTGTGTGTGGGGGGGGATTTAAAAGAAAAATTAGAATTTAATTTTTTTGTCTTGTTTTTGAGACTGAGTCTCCCTTTAGTCCCAGCTGGCCTAGAGCTCCCTATGTAGACCAGGCTGGTCCTGAACTCAGAGATCCGCCTGCCACTGCCTCCCAAGTGCTGGGATTAAAGGTGTGCGCCACTACGTCCAGCTCAAGGACAGTTCTTAGCTGCCATGTGGTGCTGGGAATTGAACCCAGGTCCTCAGCAAGAGCAAGCAGTCAGTGCTCTTAACCTCTGAGCCATCTCTCCAGCCCCAGAATTTAGTTTTTTTAATTTTTATTTATTTTTTATGTATGTGAATGTACTGTCTGCATGTAGGTTTGTGCACCCATGTCCTGCAATGCCTCGGAGGTCAGAAGAGGGTGTTGGATTCCCCTGGAACTGGAGTTAAAGATGGTTCTCAGGGCCATGTAGGTGCTGGGAATAGAACCCAGGTCCTCTGCAAGAGCAGTCGGTGCTCTTAACCGCCGCTAGGCCATCTCTCCAGCCCCCAGAATTTAATTTTTTAGGAAGTGGAATATCCAACTTTCGCTATAATTATTAATCCAATGCTATTTAAACCATATTCATAATGACAAATCAAGAGACTCAGTAGAACAATGGTCCTATTCTGATCTGCATGCTGTTAACCTTTCTATTTCCTGTACTTCTATGGACCAGTATGCCCCAAGGCTGTAGTGGTGGAGGGGATGCTGCTGGGAGCTGGCCAGGCCGGGGCAAATCTCCTCAGTGCATAATTAACAACAAAATCTTAAATAATTTTGTTATTATCGTGTGAGCTTGTGTCTAAATACGATGTGTATGTATGGGTATGTGTGCCATGTTGTATGTATGTGTGGAGGTCAAAGGACAACTTTATGGGACTGATTCTTGTTCCCCCTTACATGGACTTGGATCTAACGAGGGTCTCCAGCCCTAGACTTGGGATTTCTGTGAAAGCCCTTGGGAAGGAGATGCTGATCTCCTCACAGGGCTGTGGGCAGCCGGCTGAGATCACTGAGGCCACCCTGAGGCCACAGGACTGATGGAGCGAGGCTGAGTTCTTGGTTACTCCAAGCTCCTGCCAGCTACAACCAGGGCTCTATGCTACTGGTGAGTTTCCTTCAGGCATGAGGGCCGGGTGCTGTGCCCTGGCCGCATCCATCTCAGAACACCTTGCATCCTTGGTATCAGTCAGCACCCAGGAAATGGGTGACTCAGAACACAGCACCCTGACAGGCAGGGCCGGATCCGGTTCCTAATCCTGGTTCTGCCAATTACCAGCTACGTGACTGCAGGCATTCGCCAGGCGATTTCTTCATCTGTAACCTGATGTGACATGGCCCCAGAGGCTGACAGGAAGATGTGCCAATCCATATCGGCTGCTCAGCCTCCTGCCCAACCACGGACACAAGGTGGAGAGGCTGCTGAATTACTGATCCCAAGCAATCCACACGGCAGGCTCTCAGGTGCCAGTCCCCACTTCTAGCCACCTCCACCCATGATCTCTGCTTTCCAACTTCAAATCCACCATCGCCCAATCTCATCTCACCCATCGCCTCCTCCTGGTCCACCCTATCCCCTCCAGAAAGCACATGCTGGGGGGGGGGGCACAGTTCCAAGCTCCCACAGCCCTGATGCCAGATCCCCAGGAACCAACTTCATCCCAGTCACCTGACCATCAGAGTCCTGGCCAGTGCCTGCAGCCTGAGAATAAAGAATTTCCCTGGAGCGGATGGGAACCAGGACTGCCGCCCAGCGCGCTCCCAGGGCAGCCTTTGCACCGCCTCGGGGAATGCCATCCTCACCCCTCTCCCAGCTCACGCTCCCTGTGCCTTCCTTTCTTCCCACGTCCATAACAGACGACTGCCAGCCCACTTTTCCTCAGCCTCACCCAGAAAACTAATGGGTTTAGAGGAACCCAATCTCTGCGGAGGCTGCACTTGAGCTTTCATTCAGCACCCCAGAAGTTCTGACAGTGTTCATGGACACAGCTCAATGCCCCTTCCTTCTCCTGAACCGTTGGGCCTTCTTGGCCACCTGGGCACTCCTAATCAGGCTGGTTGCCAGTCCTCAAGATGGCAAACCTCATCACTCTTGTCTCCTGCCACCATTTCAACCCAAACTTTAAATTTTTTTTTTTAATTTTTATTTATTTCTGTATGTGTACGAATGTATTGTCTGCATGCAAGTCTGTGCACCCGTGTCGTGCAATGCCGCGGAGGTCAGAAGTGGGCGTCGGATTCCCCTGGAGCTGGAGTTCTCCTGGAGTTGGAGTTTCAGACGGTTCTCAGCCGCCATGTGGGTGTGGGGGATCGAAAAAACCCGGAGTCCTCTGGCCAAGGAGCGGGTCGGTGCTCTTAACAGCTTAGGCCATCTCTCCAGGCCCCAAAAACTTTTAAATTTTTTAATGTGTTGTGTGTTTTCCTGCATGTATAATAAGTAGTCCCCATTTTGTGTTGCCTGGTGGGCCCACAGAGGCTTAAAACGAGGGCTGTCAGCAATTCCTCTGGAGGGGGCTTGGTTAGTGGACCAAACGGCTGTGGAGCTTGCCATTTTTGTTGGGGGTGCTGGAACCGATGGGGGCAAGTGCCCAGTGCTCTTAATGGGATGAAGCCACTTCTCTATCCCTTCAACTCCCCACCTTTTCTAATTTTTTCTCCGGTTGGGATGTTCTTCCTCAAGCGCCTGCCTCAGCCACTTCTTACGGTCAAACCAGGGAGGAAGCTTTCTCACCTCTCACTCCAGGTTTTTCCTAAAACACACAACACAAAGGCCTGCTAGCCTCCTCAAGGCTCACTCCCTCAGGGCAACGGCAGGAAAAACAGGGAAAGATCTGGGAAATGAATGCGCTCGTGGGCCACGCAACACACAGCAAGGTTGACACTGACTCCTTACAAGGGCTGCTTTGGAATGGGTTTTGTTTTGTTTGTATCTTTTTTTCTTTTTGTTTTGAGACAGGGGTCTTTCCTTAGCCTAGCTGGGCCTGGGAACTCACTATGGTAGGACCAGGGGGCTAGCTTCAAAACTTCACAGAGATTCAGCAATGCCTCTGCCTCCAAATAGGATCTGGAACTAAAGGTGGAGCCACCACAACCTGGATCTGTTCTGCTTCATTTTTGAGATAGTATTTTTTTTTTTAAAAACATTTTTTTTTTTTTTCTTTTTCTTTATTTTTTACTTCATGATGTAATGAGTCCTATGTCTGCATCATTTTATTAAAGGTTTACCCATGCTTCTTGAATTGACCTGGGAGGAAACAGAATGGGGGGTGTTAGCATCCCCTGGAAAATGGAGTTACAGACAGCTTGTAGGCTGCCACATTGTTGGGTGCTGGAATTGAAACCTAGGGGTCTTCTGTAAGAAGAAGAATCATTCTCTCAACCCCACTGCTGAGAGTGATGTTGTTTATTATTTATTCTGTTTTTTTTCTTTTTTACTTTTTTTTTAACATTTTTTTTATGATGCTTTGTTGCAATTCCGAATACCATTCATTTTCCAATTCGATTCAGGCATTTTCCCTTTCCTTCCTCCCTACCCCACCCCAAGACACACATTTCATTTGCATTCGGCCATACTGTCCTGCATAGTTCTGGTTAGTTTTTTTTTCATTTTTTAGCTATAAGTGATAACCCATGAGTACAAAGCATCCTTCATGTAAAAACACAATTTGAAAGGCTGTTGTGCCCAAACCCCCACAGGCCCCACTGTCCCAGCGGGGGGTCAGGGTTGTTGTATGTCAATCCAGGTTGATCAAATGATGTGTTCCAGGACTACATTGTTGTAGTTTTCACCATTCCCCCAATTGCAGGCCCCTTACATTCTACATGCCCCCCTCTTCCGCAGATTATTCCCTAGGCTTAGAAGAGGGGCACAGGTGGATGAGAAGCAAAACAGTCCACCCTCTCTGGAGCTGTTGTCTTGGACTCTGGTCAATTCTGGCTGTTTCCTTTCATGAGTTGACAGTTTGTCCAGGAATAACCTTTCGATCCTACTAATGAAGCACAAGCAATTAGATATTTTACTTAAATTGTTAATTTATTCTTTATGTGTATGAATGTACTGTCTGCATGCAGGTCTGTGCACCCGTGTCATGCAATGACGCGGAGGTCAGAAGAGGGCGTCAGATTCCCCTAGAACTGGAGCTAAAGACGGCTCTCAGCCGCCATGTGGGTGATGGGGATCGAACCCGGGTCCTCTGCAAGAGCAGTGGGCACTTGGTCCTCAGCAAGAACAATCGGCACTCTCAACAGCTAGGCCATCTCTCCAGCCCCACAGCTGAGAGTTTTAAATGCAAATGCATTGGCCGGGTGTGGTGGCGCACCCCTTTAATCCTAGCACTCAGAGGCAGAGGCAGGTGGATCTTTATGAGTTCAAGGCCAGCCTGGTCTACAGAGTGAGTTCCAGGCCAGCTGGGGCTACAGGGAGACCCTGTCTCGAAAAAACAAAACAAAAAAAAATGCAAATGCATCAATCACCTGGGGCCCTTGATAAAAATGTGTGCTCAGAGCATGGTGGCACAGACTTTCTACCCCAGCACTCAGGGGGTAGAGGCAGGCAAGTAGAGGCCAGCCTGGTCTACAAAGTGAGACCATGTCGCAAACAAAAAAAGTGTGTCTAATTCAGTCCCAAGGCTTCCTATTTCCTCCATAAGCCCTGCTGCTAGTGTGAGGACCTTGATCTACCCGACCCGTCCCCCACCTCCTTGGAGCCCTGCTACTTGAAGCTCACACTGTGACATCCTTCATCATCATCATCTTCCTTCCAACATACTTTTGCCTTCCATTTAAAAATAAGTCCTTTGTTCCCCTTTCTGTACCATCTTTGCAGCTCTCTGTGGCTCCACGAGCAGGCTTCTATCCTAATGGTCCCCAAAGAGAACCCTCGAGGGTTTGAGTAAATTATCTTCATGGCAGTCTAGGCCAAAATAAATGCCCAGCAGTGACCTTTACCAGTGAGAGTCCAGACACCAAGTGAGACTTAAGCCTGACAACTTACTGCCTACTGAGTGCTTCAAACCTTGGCATTAGACCGGACATGGTGTTGCTTCCTAGTCCATATGGACTGTCAGATGGGACTTGCTTTTCATCAGAGCAAGCCCTGAAATTTCAGCTTCACAGAGGTACAGCATAACCTGGAGGATGAGGCCACCTGACATGGTGCTACCCAACATACGATGGGGTTTCCATTGAAACATAAAAATATCCTGTGGCACGCCCGAGTTTGCTCCAGAGACCTGGGCTGCGTGGGCACATCATCTGGGACACAGGGGGCAGGGAAATTCCTGAGCCCTGGCACCACATGCCTGGGGGGCTGCTGGAAACACAGTCCCCAGGGCAGGGTTTTGAATCCTGGCTGCGTGGAGCTGAATCCCAGACTCTTTTAATAATTTGTATGGGGGCTGGAAAGATGCCTCAGTGGTTCCGAACATTGGCTACTCTTGCAGAAAAGCTGGGTTCTGTTCCCAGCACTCACAAGGCAGCTAACAGCCATCTGCAACTCCAGTTCCAGAGGATCTAACGCCTCCTCTGGCCTCCAAGGGCATTGTACGACATGGGTGCACCTATATATTCATGCAGGCAATACACTCATACACACACACAAAAAATAAAGTAACTCAAAAAATTTAAGAATGTGTGTATGTGTGTTTCCTGTGTATGTACTTGTACCACAAATATGTTTGTGGAGGCTGGTTCTGTCCTTCCAACATGTGGGTTCTGGGGATCAAACTCAGGTTGTCAGGCTTGGCAGCAAGTGCCTCTAACCCACTGAGCCATCATATGGCCCCAAATTCCACATTGTTTTTGTGTGTGTGTGTATTTTTGAGACAGGGTCTCAGTTCCTGCTGACCTGGAACTCACTCTGTGGACCAGGCTGGCCTTGAACTCACAGAAATCCGCCTGCCTCTTCCTTCAGGGTCAAGAGCTGCTGAATGGCTAAGGAGAAAGGAGGAAAGAAAGATGCAGGGGGGAAGGCAGAATCCCCTCGGGTGAGCAATGGTGACTTTCAAAAGTCAAATTTAAGATTTGTCTCAGAACGGCACTTGAAGGCTAAGGAACAGGCAGTAAAGGCAGACAGTGTTGTATAGCCACCCTGGAGAAACTGAGAGACAGCATGAACGTGGGGTTAGCGTGCAAACAGCATGCAGTCAGTGGTTTAGGGAGTTAAAAGGGCTTTTTTCTTTGAAAATAACTGGTTAGGAGAGGTGTTCAAAAAAGCTCAAAACCACTTGAGATGGTGAAAAAATATTTGTATATCCCTTATCAATTGAGAGGATGATCAACCCTGTTTAACTTATTATTTGTGTGGGGGGAGGTAAGAGAGAGGGAGGGAGAGAGAGAGAATGAATTTGGCTGTGTGTGCCATGGCACACATGTGGAACAGTCATCTTGTTCCATCTTTACATTGGTCCCAGGGTTCAGGCGCAGGCTTTCATAACAGTGCTTTTACTCACGGAGCCATCTTGCCAGCCCCAAGCCCAGTTTTCTCAGATCTGATGAAGTATTAGGAAGCTGTCAGCCTTTGCCCTGGACTCAGGCTGATTCAGGAGACTGGAGGGGCCTTGACAGTGATATGATTTTGTTGTTATTGTTACTTAAGAGACAAGGTCTCTCCTGTAGTCCCAGCTCACCTGGAATTCAATATATAAACCAGGCTGGCCTTGAGCTCACAGAGATCACCTGTCTCTGCCTCCAGAGTGCTGGGATTAAAGGAGTGTGATACCACACCCAGCAACAGTGGGGATTTTGATGTGAAGCTTCCACACCTGCAGAAACTACAGCAGCTCCGCCTGCACGCCCTGCGCTACTGAAGATCATATTTCCATCATGCACTAAGGGTGCGTATGAGCCAACCTACCTGCCCACCACCCATAATATAGGGGAATTAACCTGCTCAAATATGTTACACACCAGCAAAACCATCTCTGAGAGAGAAGGGCTGATTCTCTTTAGTATGTGTTTTGTCACTACTAGAATTAAACAACCTTCTGATGAGGCCTTGCAAAGATTACTTCAGTAAAAAATGAGAGGCACTGGGGTGATGGCTCAGGAAATAAAGTGCTTACCACACAAGTACTAGGATCTAAGTTAACAGCCTAAGTTAACTAGATCTAAGTTACAGGCATGGCGGCCTGTAATCCCAGCACCAGAGAGGTTGAGACAGAAGGATCCCTGGAGCTCATCAGCCAATGATGTTCCAGGCCAATGAAAGACCCAGTATCAAAAAGGAAGGTGGAGAATAATTGAGGAAGACACTGATGTGGAGTTCTGGCCTCCATATGCACACAAAAGTAAGCACACACGTATACACACATCTATACACACACACAAAGAAAAGTCTGATTACTCAACTTATCAAACATCTCATTTTTTCCCTGTTTGTGTTTAATTTTTTGAGAGGAGGCCTCATTCTCTACCCTAGGCTGGACTAGAACTTGAAGCCATCCTCCTGGCTCAGCCTCCTAAGTTCTGGGACTACAGGTGTGAGCCACCATACCAGGATTTCAACATTTTTAAATAAGAAATTTCCGTAACTCACAAACCAAGGCAAGTAGGCACCCCCAAATCAAAACCTCCTTCCCAAAATAGAAATAATGCTTCACAGTCCAACTAATTCTGGCTGTGTGATGGGCAGATTTCTTTTTTCTCAGTTTTCTCAACTGTAAAATGAGGAAAATAACAAATAATCTAGGTGGAACAAGAACAGTACTCGACATTATACAATGCATATTCAGTCAATGTTATTATGTTCAGAAACTGTCCACTGTCGTAGCAATTCTACTACTAGACATGTTTCTTACTAAAACTTTACATTTGTCACAACCAAAAATTTTAAAATAACCCAATAAAATGTATGCCATACCATCCTGAGGGTGACCATCTCATCAGCAATAGCCTGATCTCGACAGGGAGAGTCTAAGCAATCTGTGCCGTCCCCTTTCTCTGAGCTGCTCCCACAGACATGGGACACTGTCAAGGAGAACAACGCATCTTTTCACTGCTATGGCGTCCCTCTGGACAGCATGCCACATGCTGCTTCTATCTGCAGAAGACACTTGGGCTGCCTCATATTTGGGCAATAAGGAAAACACTAATGTCTTTGTGTGGACAGGTTTGCACTTCTCTTGAAAGATAGCAGTGGGGCCGGCCGGGCGGGGTGGCGCACACCTTTAATCCTAGCACTTGGGAGGCAGAGGCAGGTGGATCTTTGTGAGTTCAAGGCTAGCCTGGTCTACAATGTGAGTTCCAGGACAGCTGGGGCTACAGGGAGACCCTGTCTCAAAAAGGCAAAAAAAAAAAAAAGCAGTGGGATTCCTTGGTCATGTCATGAATTTGTATTTAACTCTCTGAGCTGTGGCCCACCTGTTTTCTGAAGGGGCCACATAACTTTCCATTTCTATTAGTGATGAACGCTTGTGCTATCATATAAGGAGTCCTGACTCCAAGTCCTTCCCAGTATTGCTGAGATCAGCCAGCCTTCCACCCTTCCCAGTGCATAGCTGGCAGCTTGCTGTAATTCCTGATCCTTCTGCCTCTACTTCCCTGGGATTACAGGTGTGCAACAGCATGTCTGACAGATGATCAGACCCTGGGCTTCTGCTTGCTAGACAAGTGATCTACCAACCCAGCCACATCGCCAGCCCTCTGACCTTTCAAAGGTCTTGGCCATCGGTGTGTATCCTCTTTTAAAAATGTCTTTTTGGGGCTGGAGAGATGGCTCAGTGGTTAAGAGTGCCAACTGCTCTTGCAGAGGACCTGG
Source organism: Rhizomys pruinosus (assembly GCA_009823505.1). Taxonomy (NCBI): domain Eukaryota; kingdom Metazoa; phylum Chordata; class Mammalia; order Rodentia; family Spalacidae; genus Rhizomys; species Rhizomys pruinosus. The sequence goes on along the minus strand of VZQC01009282.1, from coordinate 1,789,685 downwards.
GTTCAATTCCCAGCATCCACATGGCAGCCAAGAACTGTCTTTAACTCCAGTTCCAGGGGAATCCGATGCCCTCTTCTGACCTCCGCAGCATTGCATGACACGAGTGCACCAACCTACATGCAGAGAGTATACTCATACACATAAAAAATAATATATAGCCGGGCGTTGTGGCGCACGCCTTTAATTCTAGCACTCGGGAGGCAGATGCAGACGGATCTTTGTGAGTTCAAGGCCAGCCTGGTCTACAGACTGAGTTCCAGGACAGCTGGGGCTACAGGGAGACCCTGTCTCAAAGACAAAATAAATAAATGAAATAAATAAAAAATTCCCCCAAAAAAGTCTTTTCAAGTCTTTTGACTATTTTTCTGTCGGATGTTTCTCTTATTTCTTTGTTTGTTTTTTAAATTTTTATTTATTTCTGTATGTGTTTCAATGTACTGTCTGCATGTAGGTCTGTGCACCCGTGTCGTGCAATGCCGCGGAGGTCAGAAGAGGGTGTTGGACTCCCCTGGAACTGGAGTTCTACTGGAATTGGAGTTTCAGATGGTTCTCGGCCACCATGTGGGTGCCGGGGATCAAACCCGGGTCCTCTGCAAGAGCGGTCGGCGCTCTTAACCGCTAGGCCATCTCTCCAGCCCCTGTTTGTTTTTTGAGACATGCTCTCACTATGTAGCCCCAGCTGATCCAGAACTTGCTATGCAGACCAGGCTTGCCTGGATTTTTCAGTAGTCCACCAGCTTCTCTGCCTCCTCTTATCTGATTTCACATAGATCTACCTGCCACCTGTCTCTTTAATGCTGGGATTAAAGATATGCCCCATCATGCCTGGCTTATTTCTTTTTAAAAGAAGATTTTCTTTTATTATTTATGTGTATATGTGTGTCTCTATGTGGGTATGTGCAGGTAAATGCAGTTGCCCACAGAGGCAGAAGAGGGCACCTAGACCCCTGGAGCTGGAGTTACAGCAGACTGTGAGCTGCCTGGTGTGGGTGCTGGGAATTAAACTCCAGTTCTTTGCAAGACCAGCAAGCTCTCTTAACTGCTGAGCAATCTCTCCAGCCCATTTGTCTAACTTTTAAAAATGTGTTATATGCACCACTTGCATACCTGATGCCTACAGATGTCAAAAGGGGGCTTCAGATCCCCTGCACCTGGAGTTACAAGCTATTGTGAACTTTTTTTTTTTTTTAATTTCTGTATGTGTATCAATGTACTGTCTGCATGTAGGTTTGTGCACCCGTGTCGTGCAATGCCGCGGAGGTCAGAAGAGGGTGTCGGATTCCCCTGGAACTGGATTTCTCCGGGAATTGGAGTTTCAGACGGTTCTCAGCCGCCATGTGGGTGCTGGGGATCGAACCCGGGTCCTCTGTAAGAGCGGTCGGCACTCTTAACTGCTAGGCCATCTCTCCAGCCCCCTATTGTGAACTTTTGCATATGGGTGCTAGAACCTAGATCCTCTATGAGAGCAGCAAGTACTTTTAACCTCTAAGCCATTCCTCCAGCACCTAACAAGAATTTTTATACAAATTTCAAATGCAAATCTTTTGTCACATGCTTCAGGTTCTTAATGATATTTTTAAAAAATATTTAGGGGGAGGTTGAGTGGTCAAGAGCACTGGCTGCTCTTGCAGAGGACCTGAGTTCAGTTCCTAGCACTCACATGATGGCTAATACCCCTAACTCCAGTTCCGGGGGATCTGATGCCATTTTCTGGCCTCTGCAACCATTGCATACATGTGGCACACTAACATACATGGAGGCAAAATGCTCCTACACATAAAATAAAAATAAATTAAAAATTTTCACATTTTTAAATTAGGGTATGTGTACGTGTGTTAGTGCGGGTGTGTGTAGAGCTCAGAGGACAACTCTCAGGGTTAGCTGTCTCCTGCCTCCTTGTGGGATCCCCAGATGGAGGTCAGGTCATCGTGTCTCTGTGCACAAGTGTTTCTACCTGCTAAGCCACCGCACCAGAAGTTTAATGGTGTCTTTCAAAACAGGGACTTACTATGTAGCCACAGCTGGAACTTGCTATGTAGAACAGGTTAGCCTCGAGCTCAGATATCCGCCTGCCTCTGCCTGCGGACCATGGATAGCCTCAAGCTCAGATACCTGCCTGCCTCTGCCTGCGGACTATGGGTCCAATGGTATTTTTTGATAAGCAAAGGGTTTTAAAACTGAAAAAGTGTACCCATGTCATGCAATGCCTGCAAAGGTCAGAAGAGGGCATCAGGTCATGCCAGCACTCAGGAGACCAAGGCAAAAAGATTAACACAAACTCAAGGCTGTCTTAGGCTGTGCAGCGAGATCCCGTCTCTGGCTACCACCATTCTGCCCATCTAAATAACCTATGGTATTAGCTCTAGGACCCCTTTCCTCACCAATCTATACTCAGAGAATGAACACAGTTTGAGTCAAAATTAAGCCAGGTGTGGTGGCAAAGGCAAATGGATCTCTGTTGAGTTTGAGGCCAGCCAGGCCTACACAGTGAGTTCCAGACCATCCAGAGCTACACAGTAAGACACTGTCTCAAAAAAAAAAAAAAAAATTAAGAGGTACAATTTCTTTTTTTTTTTTTAAATTCACTCAGAATTATTTCTTTTACATGTAAATTAAACATGTCACTGTTTTTAAGTATTCATTAACAATTCAGCTACAGGGATAAAAAGAATATGAGACATAATTGGAATGGAATGCGCCAGAGCCCAGTACAAGAAGACAGATGGAGGGCTGTAGGAAGTACCAGCTGAGAACAGTGTTAACTGCATTTACAAGGCAAAGGTTGTTTTTTTTTTTTTTATTTTTAGCTTTTATTGTTGATCTAGAATGACTTTGGAGGTGGAAGGTTTGTAAAAAGACAATATGTAAAATAGTGCAAATATCATAGATGCCCCAAATTTAGTGACCTTTATTGTATCCAGCTAAAACAAAATGTAATAACTGAATTAAGATCACAGCAAGTGTTAGGTAAGATATCATGAATAGCCTTTGGAGGGAACATTATAGGGCACTTTTTAGGAGACTCAAAGTATCGAAAAGCTACTACACATGGAATACACGAACTCAGGAAATTATGGATGTTCAGCCACATTCTACAAGTTTTAGATATTAACAGTGAAAGAATGATTGGATATTTGAAAACCCAAATGGACTTAGGTTTTCCTCTGATAAGTGAGTTTGGTAAAAGTGTCATTTGAAGCTGAATGTGGTATGTAAGGGCCAAGTTTCATAGGGTAGATTAGAACTGTCTGTAAAATACAGGGGCATTTGACTATCGGTTGTGCAATGGAAATTGAGAGCGTTTTCACTCTTTTCCACCAGCTCCCATTACTCGGGTTTCTCAGACATTCCACTGAAATGGTTCTAGGAAAGACCTGCAGCCTGGGATAGGCTTTTCTCACAGTCACCTCTAGAGAAGGTTACCACACAGTCATCCCTAGATAGGCTGTCCTCACAGTCATCCCTAGACAGGCTGTCCTCACAGTCATCTCTAGACAGGCTGTTCTCACAGTCACCTCTAGACAGGCTGTCCTCACAGTCATCTCTAGACAGCCTGTCCTAAGAGGTACAATTTCTAAGGGTCAAAATGTTTGAATGTTTATCAAAGCACAACTGAAGTGTCTGCCGTACTGGGTTCCTGCCATCTGTCCTCTACTGGTGTCTTCCCATGGCACACGGCTCCACCAGCTGCTCCCTCAGGCCAACTAACAGCCAAATCTTGAACACGAACGAGCTCAGGACCAGAACGCTTTCTGAGCCTTAGAGAGATATTTCACACCTGGGTTAAGGCCATGCCCTCTTTTGTTAAACAGACTCTTTTTAAGATTTATTTTATTTATGTCTATGTGTGTGCCTATGTATGTGTATGTCACGTGTGTGTGTGTGTGTGTGTGTGTGTGTGTAGGCCATCAGATGCTCTGGACCTGGAGTTTCAGGAGGTTGTGAGGCACCTGATGTGGGTGCTAGGAACCAAACTCTACTCCTCTGCAAGAGCAGTAAGGACTCTCAACCACCGAGCCATCTCTCCAGCCCTCTGTTAAATAAACTTTTAAGTCCAGCTTTACATATTTGAAATTCTGAGTAAATGGCAGTTCTAAAAGCAAAAGCTGAGTGATGTCAGAAGTTTGAGATTCTGCTTTCGAAGGCTCTGCACACCGTTTCCATGGCCTGTGCTGGCTGCAGGCTCTTCTCTTAGGTCACCCTGAAGGCCTGTGTCTAAGAGGTCATTTTCAATATCACACCTGAGATCCTATCTTTGAGAACACCCTTCAAGATTCTCAGGCGCTGGTGGGCTGAGGCGGCAGACACACTGGCCTCCCCTCTTGGGGGTTGAGACATGACAACGGAAACCTTGTCTGGCTCCTGTCACAGGGAACGGCATACAACTTCATTTCACCTTCAGACCAGACCTTTCTTCCAGTACTTGGAGTTAAAAATAGTTTAAGGCCAGGCTGGCCTGGGCTATTTTTATCTGGAAAATTAGGGGCCAGGAACATCATAGTGAACAGAGAGATGGGAGTTGCCACAATAGGAAAGAATGTTCACAGACTTGAAAAAAAGTCTCCTGCACTTTGAGATGTGGGTGAGCAGGTGGTAAAGAAAGGTGAGGGACCGGCCAGAGGACAGCCAAGGTCAAGCCACTGAGTACTAGCCTGTGCCTAATACACAGGAAGCACTACCACGGAGCTCTGTGTGGGCTGGCAGGGGGCGTTCTCACTGACCTCAGTACCTTTGGGAAGACACTTATTGTTTTTTATGAGACAGGGTCTCATGTAGCATAGGGTTGCCTCAAATTCTCTATGTAGCTGAGGATGACCTTGGATTTCTGATCCTTCTGACTCAATTGCCCAGGTGCTGGGATTACAAGAATGCACTACAACACTGGGCTTGAAGGACAGCTGTGTGGGGGGGGGTGGACATATGTGTGTGTACTCACATACCCATACATGCATGTCTGAAGGCGAGGGGAAGATTTCAGGTGTCCTGCTCTAGTATTCTCTGCCTTACTGTTGTGAGATTGGAACCTGGAGCTAGGGTGATAGCCAGCCTGGCCCAGCAATCCTCCCGTCTCTGCCCCCGAAGCACTGGGTTGCAGGTGTGTGTGACATCCAGCTTTTCACACGGGTGCTGTGGATATGAACTCAGGTCCTCAGGCCGTGCTCTTTCGTACTAAGCCATCTTCCCTGCCCTGAAGGAGAGGCGTTTAGAAAGGAGAGATCAGTGGAAAGACTAGTAGGGATGTATGATGGCGACTCTAAAGCCCAGGCCCTGAAGGAGGCATGAGGGTCTAAATGGCTATGGCAGGTTTGGGCACGGAAGACTATCACAGGACTGAGTCACAGGTGCAGGTGGGGTGGCGGCGGACGGACTCACAGGTGTGGCAGGGAACGAGTGGAAATGAGGAAAAGCATCTGCCTTTGGACTGAACAGATGGTGTGCACTTTTATAACTCACACGTGATAAAAAAAAAAAGAAAAAAAAGAAAAGAATCCGTCACATCCTTTCAGGCCTGCCTGGCCTCCAGCTTGCACAGCCCCAGGAAATCTACAAACACAGCTGGACACAGAACGGCAAACTTACTTAAACATTACGAGACTGTGTTTTGGAACTCTAACTGTGAAGTTCTCAGCGTGAACTCTGGTTGACAATGTTACATCCCAATGGCGAAAGCTTGGACGCATCTACAAATGCACCTCTAAGAATTTTAAGAGAGAGTTTTACAAGTATTGGCGTTTTCTTTTTTTTTTCTTGTGTTTGCAGGGGGTAGTATATGTGTGTGCACATGTATGTGTGTTTGCAAGGTGTGGGCACACATGTGTACACACAGGTCTGAGGTGGGGAGCTGTGCTGGACAGCTTTAGTGTCAACTTGACACACCTGGGTTGAAGGGGCCTCAACTGGGGAACTGCCTCCACAGGACTGGTCTGAGGCCATGTCTGTGAGGTATTTTCTTGATTGCTGAGTGATGTTGGAGGACCCAGCACATTCTGGGTAGTACCATCCCTGGGCAGCGTGTTGTGTATTTTATAAGAAAACAGGCTCCGCCCGGGTCAGGGAATGAGCCAGTAAGAAGCACTCCTCCATGGCCTGTGCTTCAGCTCCTGCTTCCAGGTTCCTGCCCTGAGTTCCTACCTTGGGCTTGCTTGGGAGATGTAGGCTAAATAAACCCTTTCCTCCCCAAGTTGGTTTTGGTCAGAGTGTGTTGTCACAGAAATTGAAAGGAGACGAGAACACAGGGTCTCTCAATCAATCTCAGACTTGCTGATACAGCCAGTCTCTCTAAGCAGCTTGCTTCTGGTCCTGTGCATGTCTGCCTCCTGAGGCTGAAATCCCAGGCAGGCTGGGACGCCCATCTGGTGTTTAGCGGAGTTCTGGGGATGAGAACCCCAGTGCTCTTGCTTTCAAGGCTCCCAGGGCTCCCGGGGCTCCCGGGGCTCCCAGGAGCAGCAGCCAGAACACTTAAGCAGGGGTGCCATCATTGACAAGGGCTGTCAGGACAGAGCTGCAATCTGCCCAGAGGAACAGAGTGAGGAGCAAGCTAGAGCACACTGTGCCACCTCCACATGGGAGGATCTAGGGAAGTCCCAGAGCGAAGGGCAAAGGCAATCCAAGGACTCACAGGTGGATTCCTGTGCCTGCACAGAGAGAACCTGGCAGGAAGTGAAATGTTCATTTCAAAGGGCAGCATTTGACAGAAAGGACTGGAAACAAGAGCTCAGGCTTCTGAAATTCTCCAGGGCAAAGATGACTTTGGGTTTGAACAGGGAATGGAAGTGAGGATGAGGGAGGTCTGGAGCTCGGGCTGGCCTCGAGCTCCCTATGTACCCAAGGATGACTCGGACTCCTAATCTTCCTGCCTCTACCTCCTAAGTGCTGGGATTTCAGGCATATGCCACCACGCCTGGTTTACGTGGTGCTGGAGAAGGGACCCCCTGGCTTTGTGCTTGCTTGGCAACGAGCCACACCACTTAGTAGAAAGGAGATACTTTCTACTAAGTAAAACTCTAAGAGCTCTGACAGAGGAAGTATGTTCCTCTGAAATGCCTTCTCTCCTGATGGCTCACCCTTCAGGACAGCCGGAATGACAGCCTCTCTGAGGAAACCTTTCCTAGCTTACAGTCTGTCAAGGCTCAGCTCCTGGGCTGACACAGCATCCTGTCCCACAGTGGCCACCTACCTGACCCAGTTCAGAGCTTTCTCTCCAGCAGCTGAGCAGGAGAGGGCAGAGGGACTTATGTTGCTCTGGATACCTGGGGGCCCGGCACAGATGCTACATAAACACAGAGCGGAGAGAATCCAGTTTAAACCTGTTCCTCCATCTCCCCCCTCCAACCCTACTCTACCAGCAGTCGCTGTTCTAACACAGGGGATCTCAGTCTGAATCATGCAGAGTTTGCAAAGTTTTCAGAAAAATTCGGGTGGAGCTTTTTCTCAGTCCTGCAGTCACCAGGGCAGGAGACAGATCTAGGCGTATGTGGCTCCTAGATAAAGCTGGTCGTAACTGCTGCTGCGGGTAGGTGCTGGTGCTGGCTGTCCGTCACATCCACTTCCTACTGGATTCAGCATGAAGCGACACTTTCCCTGCTACAAAACATGCCTAAAACCCTGAGTAATTACAGACGAGTAAGAGTCTGAAACCGGCAAGCTCTAGAACCTGTGTTTGCAAGTGCCCAGGCCTGAGCAGAGAAAGAAACATGCCTTAGACCCCAGCCCTCAGACGCTGATGCAGGAGGACCTGCTGTTCCAGGCCACCCTACGGCAGAAAGAGAAGACAGAAAGGGCACAAACTATCAGGAACCAGCACTCACGCCCTCGTGTAACTCCTTCCCAACATGGAAGGGACCTGCTTAACTCAATTTAACCTGAAGAACAGAGCACAGGAGAGGGGACAGCCCTTCTGTGCTTAGGTAGACCAAGCCCCAGGGCAGCTTTTCTGTGGTTTTGCAGCCACATCCTTTGTGGACACAAGCTGCCATGTCAGGAGCAGGGGATGGGGCTGCTCAAAGTTCCTTCCCACACACACAGGCCATGAGCACTTGGGGCCTGGGCCCAGGACCTCCCTCAGCTTTGTGACAGTGACCCGCCCAGCTAGCTCAGCCCCTTAGTGGCATAATCCAACATAAGAGACATGTTGTTTTAGGCCACTGAATTTACTAGGGAACTCTGCTACATAGATTAAAATTTCAAGTTACGAAAAGTCTAGAAAGACGAGCATTTCAAGTTCTCTTAACATAATGACTGTGTGTTCTGATGGCAATAAGCAGAAAGCTAAGAGCTGAGATTGGGGGGGAGGGGAGACTGAATAACATAAGAGACCAAATAGCTGAGACCAGGCCATGATGATTCATCCAGGCAGCCAGAGGACCCAGCCAAGGGGAGATAGCTGAATTTTCCAACCCAGAAAGAATTCTCAGGACACCAGTTTCAGGAGTATTGCTAATAGGAGTCCTTACAAAGTCAAAAAGAAAAGAAAAAAAAAAAAGAAAGGAATAAAACAAAAACACAAAACCAGGGTTGGAGAGATGGCTTAGCAGTTAAGAGCAGTGACTGTTCTTGCAGAGGATCCAGGTTCGATTCCCAGCACCCACATGGTGGCTACCAACTGTCCATAACTCCAGCTCTACAGGATCCAACACCTTCTTCTGATCTCCATGAACACTGCATGACAGGGGTGCACCTACTTACACATAAGCAATACACTCATACACATAAAAAAATCAAATAAAAAAATTTAAAAAGCCACAGAACCAGAGCTTCTAGACTCTTCTTGCAAGTAAGAGACGGCAGTGTCAAGATAAGTGAGAATTCAATCACTGAACTGCTCAGACTTCTGATTGGTCCTTTTCAGTTTACTAGTCAGGAAGGATGGTAGTTTGGATGTGAAACATCCCACATTGGCTCATGATGGAACAGGTGGTCCCCAGCGGTGGGGGGCGGGAGGCTGTGAATCTTCAGGAGGTGGGATCTAGAAGAAGGTGTAGACTGCTGGTGGGCCAGCCTTGAGGCTTATAGCTAGCCTGCTTCCAGCCCAAGCTCTCTAGTTCAAATGCTTGGATATGGACCAAGCCGTCTCACAAGCTCCTGCCACACTGAGCAGCCACCGTGCCTTGCTAGGAAGGCTTGCCACCTGTTACAGCTTGAGCCCAAGCAAACCCTTCTCCTCTAGGTTGCGTCTGTCAAGTTTTGGTCACAGCAACAAGAAAAGTAACCAATACAGCCTGATGTTTCCTACTCAGATCTGTCATTCAAAGAGCAACCCTGGCCAGATATGATGGCCCATGCCTGTAATCCTAGCACTCGAGAGGCGAGGCAGAAAGATCATGCCAGCACTCAGACTCTGTGTCTTTCTACAGGGATTCCTGAACCATCTTAAAAGGGGTTCACGTGAGAGAGAATGGGTGTGTGCTAAGGTGCCACAGGAGGGCAGCCCATGCAGGTGAGTGATGAGGGGCACACTGGGGCAGCCTGAGAAGGAGGGGGCTGAGGGTCAAGAGCAGTCACAGAGCAGGCCAGCTGAAGGCTCTGTGTCAGAATGGGGTGACTTCTGGTATCTTCTGCATGCACATGCATCCCCCGCTCCCTGTGGCCAGTGCCTGCACACTCTGGTACTCACTTCATATCTATATTGAGAAGCTAATCAGAACAGGCCTCAGGACAGCAAGGACTGGAACACGTGTTTTTTTTTTTGGGGGGGTGGGATTGGAGCATTGACTAAGTACCTGAGAGAGAAGGTTCTGGACTCAGCAACTTTGATGGCGCTCTGACAAGCAGCCAATGGCCGCAGCCACCCAAGCACCTCCTCAAAAATCAAAGCGTTTTCAAGGTAGCTAAGGAAAATGTGAGTATGACTGGGAAAAATGTCCCAGCAAAAGTGAGCGGAGAGGTCAGCTCTGGAATTTGACATGAAGTAGGCTGGGGGGTGGGGGGGGCGCGTGTGCTGGTGAAGCATCCAGCAGGGTTTGGTTTTGTAGAGTAGTGTTTCTTAGCAGAGCCAGAGACAAGCTGTGAAGACAGTGCACTAAATGATTAGCATGTCAACTATGTAGCCACAGACCATGATTCCAGGTGTTTTCCAAGTACAGGACAGGAACCTTGCAGAAAAGGAGAACACAAAGATGGCAAGCAGCACACAAATCTGTGAAAGGCATCTAGAAGGCAGGTGTGGTGCTGCATGTCTGCGGAGAGGTGGTGGCAGGAGGCCTGGGAGGTCAAGGCCATCTTGGGCTGTATAACAAGAATGAGGCTAGCCTTGGCTACATGAAACCCTGTCTCAATAGAGTATCTTCTAGACATTCAGGGGACCATGGGGAAGTACAGTCCCCAGCACCAGAAGTGTCCACAAATCTGTGAGAATGAAAAGGAGGCTGAAAGACCTAATGCAGCTTTAAAGACTAAAGTGAGAAATTAAATAAAACCACCAAGTTGGTACACTGGTCCAAAGGCATACCAGAAATGCAGAGACTCCAAAGAACACTGGGGGTGGGGAGGGCAAGGGCAGATTCTCCAAGCCTCACAGGGAGAGGAAAAGCAGGAAGCAAGAGCAGAAGGCCCTGCTTCAGGGGATGGGGCTCAAGCTAGAGCATCAGATAAGCCCAAGTGTTTGGAAAGACCAAAGTAAAGGTGGGAAGAAGAAGAAGCCACACAGATCTGACACAGCCTCAAAAGCAGCAAAAATGAGAGCTGATTCAGCTCCTCTGGGAGGAAGAAATTCACCATTAGGCTATTAGTAGGCTAAGGGAAAAGAGTAGTGAGTTTGAGGCCAGCCCAGACTGCATACAAATACTGTGTCAAAAAACCCCACACAAAATAGTAACAAATAAAGTAAGCCAGATGTGGTAGCACATGCCTTTAATCTTAATACTCTGGAGGCGGAGGCAGAAAGAAGGAGTTGAACCCAGTGTCCTATGGCTTGTCACTAACAGCCCAGTGCCCTTGAACAAGCCACTCAACGTCTCTGGAACTTATTTCCTATTTTTTTGTTTGTTTGTTTGTTATTTTGTATGTGTATGACTGTACAGTCTGCATGTAGGTCTGTGCACCCGTGTCGTGCAATGCCACGGAGGTCAGAAGAGGGTATTGGATTCCCCTGGAACTGGAGTTCTCCTGGAACTGGAGTTACAGACGGTTCTCTGCCGCCATGTGGGTGCTGGGGATCGAACCCGGGTCCTCTGCAAGAGCAGTCGGTGCTCTTAACCACTAGGCTATCTCTCCAGCCCCTTGCTTTGTTTTTTTAAGTGTGTGCATGGTATATGTTCATGCATGTGTGCATGTGAGGGAGAGTGGGGTTCTAAGCCTTTTTTCTCCAGCTTTGAAGAAGGGGGGCAAGGCAGGGAAAGTACTGACCTTTTAAAAAGATTACAAGAATAGGACATTCTTTGCATGAGAACAGCAGGAATTAACAGTTCCACCTACCGCTGTTCATTCAAAGGACTTTGTTGACCTGCAGGTTTTATGGGTTCCTCACAGTAAATATGAGGGGCAGATAATGGGCACCATCTCCTAAAAGAAGAGATGAGTTCCTGAGAGGCGGAGCCACGGGCCCAAGGACACAGCCACAGCTGTGGTCTCAGTGGCAGACCCAGCATTCAACCCAGAGCTAACAAGGACACAAAACCCATTGTACTTCTGCATTAAACACACTCCTTCCTCTCTTCAGTAGGACAAAAAGTGTGTGGGACATTTTTATTGCTTATTTGAAATACCTAAGTAAAGTTACAAACATGCCAAAAAACTTTTAATTTCAAATAAAATGTCTTTGTAATTCAAGGCACAATCACTACCCAACATTGCCTTCCTATAAGGAGGGTCTGGTATCCTTGAAACCTCTTCTTCGAACCCTTCAAGGACCATCCCCAGCTGCCAGGCCAACAGACTTTTATGCACGCTAGACTTTGATGTTGCAGTCTGATGTGAGTACCATTTTCTACTCTAGCTTCTAGAAGGAGAGAGAACTGCAGAAGTAGGTATGGGAGGATGTTCTGTCTGTTTCTGTTTTGCATTTATTTATTTAGGCTCCACCCATCAGAGACTTCTTTTTCTAATGTATTTATTATTTTTAATTTTATGTATATGAGTATACATATTGCCTACATGTATATAAGTGCATCTGTGTGGTGCAATGCCCACAAAGGTCAGAAGATGGTGTTGGATCCCCAGAACTGGAGTTAAGGACAGTTGTTAGCCGCCATGTGGGTGCTGGGAATCAAATCCAGGTCTTCTGCAAGAGCAGCAGTGCTCTTAACTGCCAAGCCATCTCTCCAGCCCCTGGAGATTTATTTCTTAAAGGTCTGGAGGCTGGAGTCTGAGCCCAAGTGCCTGCACAGTCCCAGCATAGGGGGCCCTTCATGGCTTGCAGGCATCTGCCTCCCTCTGCAGGGTCTTACCTTCTAAGAGGATTGCCACCTCTTCTCTACGGTAGCTGCAATAAAGCAGTGGATCGTCCTCATCCTATCCTTTGCTCTAAAAGCCTTCCAGAACTGACTAATTAACTGCAGTACCAGAAAAACCTGAGAGAGTGTATTTGTTACTCTCCTCCTATTTCCCCCTCCTCGTCCGTCCTTCCTTCTCTCCCTCCCTCCATTACTGGGGACTGAATCTAGGTGCCTTGCACATGCTAGGCAGGCACTCTGCCACTGAGTTACATCCCGGCACCTCCTTTTCTTTACAAACATTTTTATTTATTTTTTTTTTTATTAATTTTTTTTATTTATTTCTGTATGTGTATGAATGTACTGTCTGCATGCAAGTCTGTGCACCCGTGTCGTGCAATGCCGCGGAGGTCAGAAGTGGGTGTCGGATTCCCTTGGAGCTGGAGTTCTCCTGGAATTGGAGTTTCAGACGATTCTCGGCCGCCATGTGGGTGCTGGGGATCGAACCCGGGTCCTCTGCAAGAGCGGTCGGCGCTCTTAACCGCTAGGCCATCTCTCCAGCCCCTTTACAAACATTTTTAACTGAACAGATGATATTTGGAATTAAAATTTTTAAATGATATGCATATTATTATATTAATTTTATCTATTTATTTTGAGACAGGGTCTCACTATATAGCCCTGGATGACTTGGAACTGACTATGTAGACCAGGCTGGCCTCAAACCCAGAGATCTTTCTGCCTCCACCTCCAGAGTACTGAGATTAAAGGCATGTGCTACCACACCTGGCTTACTTTATTTGTTACTATTTTGTGTGGGGTTTTTTGACACAGTATTTGTATGCAGTCTGGGCTGGCCTCAAACTCACCACTCTTTTCCCTTAGCCTACTAATAGCCTAATGGTGAATTTCTTCCTCCAGAGAAAGGTAGGCAACAGGCAAGTGCCCTGCTCCCCTCTATCTCATTTCCTTGCGGCCGCCTCTCTCTACCTAGTTAAGGTGCCTCTGACTTCTGTCCGCTCCCAGATCTTGCTCTGTACAAACGGAAGATACGTGGTTCCTTTCTAGTGACAGCACCACAAGCCTTCCTGGGGGAAGGAAGGGTACGAGAAAAGGTAAGGGACAAGAAGGGGCAGCTTAAGGGCAAGAAAGGGGGTGGGGATCCTCCCCAAAAGCCAAGAGAAAGTGGAGAGCAGAGCTGGGTTACATCAGCAGTGACAACACTTCTGTTTTCCCCTGGACTACTCATCCTCTTTGTATATGTATACATATCCTTTGTATATGTATACATATACAAAGAGGGGGTTTCCTCTTTCAAAGTAGGCAAGTAACCGTGGCCAGACAAAAGGTCGCCAACTTGATCAACCTCGCCACTGAATTCCAAGCCCAGGCACACGTAGATGATACAAGTGACGATGGAGAACACAAGTGACAGAGAACACAGAGCTTGGTCAGAAGACCAGAACTTAAAAACCAGTATTTTACAGAGAAACACATCCCTCAGTCCTACTGTTCTATCTGTATGTGTGAGTTTCTGATGTAGGTGAGTGAATAATGTGTGTGCCTGGTACTTGTGGAGACCAGAAGAGGGCTCTGATACCCTGGAACTAGTTACAGACCGTCGTGAGCTGCTGTGTGGGAGTTGGGAACTGAATCTGGGCTCCCTGCAGGAGCAGCAAGTGTTAACAACTGAGCCATCTCTCCAGCCCCACCAGCCTCACTGGTCCCCTTTTCCATCTAGAGGCAGAGACCTAGCACTAACAACTGCCCTATTATGCCAAAAGCCAGGGGGAAAACACACGTACTGGAGAAGGCACTCTCAGAGTATGAAGATAGATAACACTCCTTATGGAAACACCCTTCTGTAGTCATAGACGATAGTGTTCATGACACCTGACACCCTTAAGAATGACAGCTCAATGAGCATAACTTGGGTGGCCAAACACTATAAACACAGATCAAAATTTACATAGTCAGAGCTGGCCAACCATGACTCACAGGCCAAGTTGATGTTATTCCCTCTATTTCAACAACAATGTCAATCAGAACCTCAGTTCCAGCCTGTACTAAGGGACACAGACCTTTTCATCCCATGGTCTACCTCCACCTAGTGCAGGGGGGAAACCACAGGCTCAAAGTCCAGGTCACCTGTGCTTGAATTTCAGTCAGTTTTACCTTAGTGGTAAGCCTGAGCCAAGCATCCTCTGACATTTCCTCAAATGTAAATTAGCAGCCGGGCGTGGAGGCACAGGCCTTTAATCCTAGCACTTGGGAGGCAGAGGCAGGCGGATCTTTGTGAGTTCAAGGCCAGTCTGGTCTACATAGCGAGTTCCAGACCAGCTGGGGCTACCAGGAGACCCTGTCTCAAAAAGACCCAAAAATAAATAAATAAATAAATAAATAAATAAATAAATAAATAAATAAATAAGGAATGCTACTGAATTCAAGGCTGGGCTATCACTGTGATAGTCTCTGTATGGAGCCTAATCTAGAGCCTGGTGCAGTATGCTTGCTCAGTGTTTGAGAACTGTGTTGTCACTGTCCCAAAGCAACCTTTTTATTTTATTTGATTTGATTAATAATTTTTTTTTTTTTTTGTATTTTTTTTGAGACAGAGTCTCCATATAGCCCCAGCTGGCCTGGAACTCACTTTCTAGACCAGGCTGGCCTTGAACTCACAGAGATTCACCTGCCTCTGCCTCCGAAGTGCTAAGGCTTGCTCGGGGCTGAAGAGATAGGCTAGCGGTTAAGAGCACCGACTGCTCTTGCAGAGGACCAGGGTTTGATTCCCAGCACCCACATGGCAGCTAAGAACCGTCTTTGACTCCAGTTCCAGAGGAATCTGACGCCCTCTTCTGACCTCCGAGGCATTGTCCGACGCAGGTGCACAAACCTACATGCAGACAGTACACTCATACACATTAAAAAAAATAAAGAAAAAAAGAAAAAAAATGAAGCCGTGCTCCACCACACCTGGCACTAAAGACAGTTCTTAGCCACCATGTGGGTGCTGGGAATCGAAACCCGGTCCTCTGCAACAGCAGCCTGCACTCTAAACAACTGAGCCATCTCTCCAGCCCCATATTTTTAAGAAATACTTAAGCCGGGCGTGGTGGCGCCTTTAATCCTAGCACTTGGGAGGAGGAGGCAGGTGGATCTCTGTGAGTTCAAGGCCAGCCTGGTCTACAGAGTGAGTTCCAGGCCAGCTGGGGCTACAGGGAGACCCTGTCTCAAAAATGACCAAAAAAAAAAAAAAAAAAAAAAGAAGACTTATACTATATGTTCAAATATAATGAACAAAATTCTTTCAGCAAAGAAGTTCAGTGAGGGGCTGGCAAGATGTCTTGGCAAGTAAAAGGCACGTCACCAAGCTTAATGTCCTAGATCCACAAGGTGAAAAGAGCAAAGCAACTCACAGAAGCCATCCTCAGACCTCCCTACTCCCCACCCCCCATATGCATACCCAAATAAATGAGATTGTTTTAAAAGTTCAATAAAAGGAAGGAATTCCCTCAGATCATTCATAGATCCTGAAACTGTGTCCCCCAAAGAATGGAAGCTTGAGATCAGATCTACAGAGTGTAAACCCATCCTCCCTCTGGCTAGTAGTCCCCACTGACAAGATAATACCTCCAGGCAGGTGACTTAACCACTACTGTCTCCTTCAGTTACTTTAACCCATGAGGAAAGAGGGTGACTATTTCCCAACAGCATCCTAGGAGAGCTCGTTTTAGAACCAGGCTATCTGCTGCCTCTTTCCTGAGAAAAGGGAAAAACAGGAAGTTGAAGAGACTTTGCATCACCTCCGAAGGCTTCATTACCTAAGTAGAGCAGATGAGCAAAGACTAAGAAAGCACATCCTCAGGACTCCCATTCACCTTCTGTGGCCCTGTCCCGCACAGTACCTCCTCCTGGCCTGGAATGAACGGTGACGTCCAGGTGTGAAACTTGACAGCCTTTTTGCTCTTTATATATAAATGGAAACCATGTGAAAACCAAGGCTGAAGTTTAATCAGACCTCCATTCCCTTCCCAGCTTTATCTATTATTATTATTATTTGATTTTTTGAGACAGGGTCTCCCTGTAGCCCTGACTGACCTGGAACTCACATAGACAGGGCTGGCCTTATCTCAGAGATCCCCTCTGGTCCCCCCCCCCCCAGCTGGTATTAAAGGCATGTTCCACCACAACTGGCTCCCAGCTTTGATTTTAATTTAATTCTTTTTTTTTTTTTTTTTTTTTTTTTTTTTTTTTTTTTTGGTGCTTTCGAGACAGGGTCTCCCTTATAGCTTCCAGCTGTCCTGGAACTCACTCTGTAGACCAGGCTGGCCTTGAACTCACAAAGATCCGCCTGCCTCCTGCCTTCCCAAGTGCTAGGATCAAAGGCATGCGCCACCACGCCCGGCTTAATTTAACTTTTGAGACAGGGTCTCATGTAGCCCAGTCTGGCCTCAAACTCAGTCATATCTGAGGATGACCTTGAACTTTCGATCTTCCTAGAGCTGGAGTACAGAAGTACAAACCACCATACAAGGTTTATATAAAGGTGCTGGGGCTCAAACTCAGGGCTTACATGCTAGGCAAGCATTTAAACCAACTGAGCTACATCCCTGGGACCCAGCTTAATTTTAAGCAACTTTTTCTTTTGGTCTTTTGAGACAGGTTCCCTGGGGCCCCAGCTGGCCTGGAAACTCTCTTGTAGACCTGGCTGGCCTCAATCAAGAGATCCACCAGTCTCTGACTCCCAAGTCGCTGGGATTAAGGTGTTGGGCCACCAAGCCAGGCTTCAAGCAACTTTTTCTTGAGCCTGCAGGACAAGTACCCCAGGTACCACTGACTCTGCCAGCCGGAGACTTCCCACTGATTCCACCCCCAACCCCTTCACTGACCGTCCTGTCTAGGAGTCCCATAAGACTGTCAAAACAGTCTGAAGCACACACAAGGATTAACGACTGGAAAAGCTCATGGGTAAAAACGTGCGTGAGGCTTTTCCAAAACAACCTCTCAAAACACANTGTGTTTTGAGAGGTTGTTTTGGAAAAGCCTCACGCACGTTTTTACCCATGAGCTTTTCCAGTCGTTAATCCTTGTGTGTGCTTCAGACTGTTTTGACAGTCTTATGGGACTCCTAGACAGGACGGTCAGTGAAGGGGTTGGGGGTGGAATCAGTGGGAAGTCTCCGGCTGGCAGAGTCAGTGGTACCTGGGGTACTTGTCCTGCAGGCTCAAGAAAAAGTTGCTTGAAGCCTGGCTTGGTGGCCCAACAACCTTATCCCAGCGCTTGGGAGTCAGAGACTGGTGGATCTCTTGATTGAAGGCCAGCATGGTCTAACACAGAGAGTTTCCAGGCCAGCTGGGGCCCCAGGGAACCTGTCTCAAAAGACCAAAAGAAAAAGTTGCTTAAAATTAAGCTGGGTCCCAGGGATGTAGCTCAGTTGGTTAAATGCTTGCCTAGCATGTAAGCCCTGAGTTTTGAGCCCCAGCACCATTATATAAACCTTGTATGGTGTTGTGTACTTCTGTATCCAGCCTAAGGAAGATCTAGAAGTTCAAGGTCATCCTCAGATATGACTTGAGTTTGAGGCCAGACTGGGCTACATGAGACCCTGTCTCAAAAGTATAAATTAAGCCGGGCGTGGTGGCGCATGCCTTTTGAATCCTAGCACTTGGGAGGCAAGAGGCAGGCGGATCTTTGTGAGTTCAAGGCAGCCTGGTCTACAGAGTGAGTTCCAGGACAGCTGGAGCTATACAGGGAGAACCGCTGTCTCGAAAGCACCAAAAAAAAAAAAAAAAAAAAAAAAAAAAAGAAAAAAAAAGATTAAATTAAAATCAAAGCTGGGAGCCAGTTGTGGTGGAACATGCCTTTAAATCCAGCTGGGGGGGGGGGACCAGAGGGGATCTCTGAGATAAGGCCAGCCCTGTCTATGTGAGTTCCAAGGACAGTCAGGGCTACAGGGAGACCCTGTGTCTCAAAAAATCAAATAATAATAATAATAGATAAAGCTGGGAAGGGAATGGAGGTCTGATTAAACTTCAGCCTTGGTTTTCACATGGTTTCCATTTATATATAAAGAGCAAAAAGGCTGTCAAGTTTCACACCTGGACGTCACCGTTCATTCCAGGCCAGGAGGAGGTACTGTGCGGGACAGGGCCACAGAAGGTGAATGGGAGTCCTGAGGATGTGCTTTCTTAGTCTTTGCTCATCTGCTCTACTTAGGTAATGAAGCCTTCGGAGGTGATGCAAAGTCTTCTACCTTCCTGTTTTTCCCTTTTCTCAGGAAAGAGGCAGCAGATAGCCTGGTTCTAAAACGAGCTCTCCTAGGATGCTGTTGGGAAATAGTCACCCTCTTTCCTCATGGGTTAAAGTAACTGAAGGAGACAGTAGTGGTTAAGTCACCTGCCTGGAGGTATTATCTTGTCAGTGGGGACTACTAGCCAGAGGGAGGATGGGTTTACACTCTGTAGATCTGATCTCAAGCTTCCATTCTTTGGGGGACACAGTTTCAGGATCTATGAATGATCTGAGGGAATTCCTTCCTTTTATTGAACTTTTAAAACAATCTCATTTATTTGGGTATGCATATGGGGGGTGGGGAGTAGGGAGGTCTGAGGATGGCTTCTGTGAGTTGCTTTGCTCTTTTCACCTTGTGGATCTAGGACATTAAGCTTGGTGACGTGCCTTTTACTTGCCAAGACATCTTGCCAGCCCCTCACTGAACTTCTTTGCTGAAAGAATTTTGTTCATTATATTTGAACATATAGTATATAGTCTTTCTTTTTTTTTTTTTTTTTTTTTTTGGTCATTTTTGAGACAGGGTCTCCCTGTAGCCCCAGCTGGCCTGGAACTCACTCTGTAGACCAGGCTGGCTTGAACTCACAGAGATCACACCTGCCTCCTCCTCCCAAGTCTAGGATTAAAGGCCGCCACCACGCCCGGCTTAAGTATTTCTTAAAATATGGGGCTGGAGAGATGGCTCAGTGTTTAGAGTGCAGGCTGCATGTTGCAGAGGACCGGGTTTCGATTCCCAGCACCCACATGGTGGCCTAGAACTGTCATTTAGAAAAAAATTTCTTTTCTAATTGGGTGTTTATGTGTGTGTGGAGCCCCATTTTCCACTCTTGACCTCCATGAGCCACTGGAGAGATGACAGGGTTCAGGAAACTTGCTTGGGCAGAGTTCCCTTGAGGCTCAGTCTGTTGAGCCTCCATTTACCATAAAGTATTTTTTTGGTGCTTTCGAGACAGGGTCTCCCTATAGCTCCAGCTGTCCTGGAACTCACTCTGTAGACCAGGCTGGCCTTGAACTCACAAAGATCCGCCTGCCTCTGCCTCCCAAGTGCTAGGATCAAAGGCATGCGCCACCACGCCCGGCTTTAATTTAATCTTTTTGGAGACAGGGTCTCATGTAGCCCAGTCTGGCCTCAAACTCAGTACTATCTGAGGATGACCTTGAACTTCTGATCTTCCTTAGAGCTGGGATTACAGAAGTACACCACCATACAAGGTTTATTATAAGGTGCTGGGGCTCAAACTCAGGGCTTTACATGCTAGGCAAGCATTTAACCAACTGAGCTACATCCCTGGGACCCAGCTTAATTTTAAGCAACTTTTTCTTTTGGTCTTTTTGAGACAGGGTTTCCCTGGGGCCCCAGCTGGCCTGGAACTCTCTGTGTAGACCAGGCTGGCCTTCAACTCAGAGATCCACCAGTCTCTGACTCCCAAGCGCTGGGATTAAAGGTGTGGGCCACCAAGCCAGGCTTCAAGCAACTTTTTCTTGAGCCTGCAGGACAAGTACCCCAGGTACCACTGACTCTGCCAGCCGGAGACTTCCCACTGATTCCACCCCCAACCCCTTCACTGACCGTCCTGTCTAGGAGTCCCATAAGACTGTCAAAACAGTCTGAAGCACACACAAGGATTAACGACTGGAAAAGCTCATGGGTAAAAACGTGCGTGAGGCTTTTCCAAAACAACCTCTCAAAACACAAAATCAGACTGACTGGAGAGGAGGGTGGGGCGGTGTGGCCTGGAGGGGCTGGGCACAAAGAAAAGATTCAGATCTTCGAAGTAAAGGCAGGAGCTGCAAGGAGTGGTAGGAAACCCGAGCTTCTGTCCACTGCTGGGAGGTGGGAGGTAAGAGCACCGGCTGGGAGGAATCGCCACAGCAAGGGGAAAGGAGAATGAGCCCTGACCTCCAACTCCGTGTTGTTGTTGTTGTTTTTGTCCCCGGGAAGCCGCCAAAACAGCTCTTTTTCAACAGAGGGATCACATTAACAAAGCAAATAGAGGAAACCTGTGCTCAAAGCTTAACCTACCTACTCTGAGCCCTGGGAACGGAAATACCTCTTTCCCCGTTTTGTAGTGGGTTTCAAAACAGAAGGGACGGGCAGTGAGATAAAACTACAAGGCGAGGGAGGGGAGCGGCCAAGCTTTTCCTGAATACGGGGAGTCTTCCTACCAGAGGCCTTTAAATGTGCCTTTCTAGGGCTGACCGACACGTAGCTAGCTACACAGCGCCTGGTCTATCAGAGAGAAGCGACGGTGGAAACGGCAGAGCAGTCAATTAGTTTAGGCAGTTAGGTAAGAAACATCACCCCGATTTGATGTGGCTGTTACCCTAATACCCCATGCACACCATGAGTGGCCAGAACTCCAGAAGGGTTCGCATTGTGACCAAGAGTGCAGGGACAAAGCAGCCACGTTAACGCTGAGCGCGGGCCCGAGGTCAGCGGTGCAATCCCACCACGGTCTGCGGGTAGAGACTCAGCGCAGGCCGAGGTCAGCCGTGCAATCCCACCACGCCACGGTCTGCGGGTGGAGACCCAGTGCAGGCCGAGGTCAGCCGTGCAATCCCACCACGGTCTGCGGGTGGACGCCCAGCACGGGCCCGAGGTCAGCCGTGCAATCCCACCACGGTCTGCAGGTGGACACCCAGCGCGGGCCCGAGGTCAACCGTGCAATCCCACCATGGTCTGCGGGTGGACACCCTGCGCGGGCCCGAGGTCAACCGTGCAATCCCACTACGGTCTGCGGGTAGACACCCAGCTCGGGCCCGAGGTCAGCGGTGCAATCCCTCCTTGGTCTGCGGGTGGCAGCGCACCGCACCCGCGCAGGCTGCAGCGGCGCCGGCCCTCCCGGACTTACCTGCGGCGAGCGAGCCCCAGCCACTTACTTTCGTCCGGCCGTTGATCTTGTAGTTGCCCAGCTTGCCGTTGCAGTGTCGGATCAGGTCGTCCATGCTGCTCATGAGCAGGCCGATGGTCTTGCAGCCAGGCTCCTTGCCCTCGATCCAGGTGATCTGGTCGCCCCGGATGTCCTTGGACGAGTCACTCTTCTGGCTGACCAGCTGCCCGTCCGTGAACTTGCCGGTGTCGTGCAGCGCGCGCACCTCGTCTCCGATCTGCTGCCCGGTCTCCCTGCCCAGGAAGTCGTCCACCACGCAGATGCCGTGCTTGTTCATGCACGGCACGATGTACTCCAGCGCCAGCTTCAGCGCTGGCAGCGGCTTGGTCTGCCCGTTGGGCCGCAGGCCTCCTCCGGGGCTCATCGCGTCTCCAGGGCCGCCGCCCGCAGGGCACAGGCTGGCGCGCTCGGGGCCCGGAGACCTGCGCGCCGGCTCCTGAGGCCCCGCTTCGCCCTGGCCGCGGCCGCCCCGGGCCTGCGCCTTGTCCCCGGGGCCCGCGCGCTGCGCCTCGGCGCTGTCCCCGCACCCCGCCGCCTGGCCAGCCGCCCCACCGTGGCGCGCCGTTCCGGGAGCCGCGGCCCGGGTGGGAGGCGCGCGCGGGCCGGGCTCTCCGCCCTGGCACACCAGCTTGTGCTTCTTCCAGTCCTGGCGCTGGTGCTCCTTGCTGCAGTAGAAGGAGCTACGGCAGCGGCCGCAGCGCAGCAGGTTCTCCATCTTCCCGCACAGCTCGCAGTACTGCCGCTCGCGCTCGCTAGCGCTCGGCCCGCCCGGCCCGCCGCTGTCACTGGCCATGGCGACGGCGCAGCTGGCCCCGGACCCGACGCGGGGCGGTCGGGGCTCGCCTGCCTCCGCCGCCGGCCGCTAGCGCCGCATCGCGCCCGGGGAGAGCGCGGCCTGCGCGGCGCACAGCGCCCAGGGCGGGCGGGCGAGCCGGCTGCGCGTCGGACCGGCCGGGCGGGCAGGGCGCGGGCCTGCGGGCGCCACTCGCTCAGCGCGCGCTGCACGTACACCACGGCCCCGGCGACCCGGCGCGCGACGGAGAGGGCGGGGGACGCGCGCGCGCGGCAGGTGGGCTGGACCTCCGCCTCCTCCTTCTTCACTCGGCGCGGTCAGCCTCCCCCTTTCTCCTCCCCCTCCCCTTTCTCTTCTTCCTCCTCCTCCCTCCCCCTTTCCCTCCTCCCTCCCCCTCTCCCTCCTCCCTCCTCTTTCCTCCTTCTCCTCTCTTCTCTCCTCCCCTCCAGCTCCGCCTTAGTCCTCCTCCTCCTCCTCTTTAATCTCCAACTTCTCTTCTGCTCTCCCTAATCCTCCTCCCCCTTCCTCCTCCGCCCTCCTGGCTCCGCCCCGGGCGCGCGCACTGCCGGCTCCACCTGCCCGCAGGGGAGGGTGCGCGCGCGCGTTCTTGCTAGGCTGGCGGGTCGCGCTCCGGGACTGCTGCGCGGTGGCCACGGCCACCCCGATTTCGCAGAAGAGGAAACGGAAATTCAGACAGCTTGCCCGGGTCACACAGAGCTTGGAGCACCTCCGAGAGCCGCCGCGGGTGTGTTCCCAGGCTGCCGCTCCCTAGAAGGCCGCAGAGGGTACAACAAAGGCTGTCCACCCCAGTGGCAGCCCAGGGATGGCTGAACCACTGAAATCCGAGGGTCCGTTACTGGTTTTGCTTTTGCTTTAATTTTTTTTTTCTACTCTTAAACGCTGTGCGATCCATTCCCCCCCCCCCCCCCCAAGTTCAAGACCCCAGGAAGATATTTGTAGCTCTTGGGTTAAATAAGGTAATCAGGGCTCTGTTTGATATCCAAATTCGGGCTCTGAAGTTCTCACAAGAGCTTGATTATATGAGCAACTTTGTACGGGATTTTAAAATCTCGCAATAGTATCGGTGCTACACTGATGAATACAATTTTTCTTTGTTGTTTTAAGATAGAGTCGGGCAGGCCTGGAACTTCTGATCCTCTAGCATGCTGACTGAGATTATAAGCGTGCGCCCAATAGCCAGTTTCCGATCTTGATCTTTTATTTGTTTGTTTACAATGCCGGGAATTGGGATGAACACAGTTGCTTTTTGGAGCCTTAAAAGCTCCCAGAAAGAAACTGGGGAGTTTCCTTTCCACATGTCATTTGTTTTAAGAATAAAGAGCAGGCCAGGGGAAAGTGGCTGGTGTGTGTGTGTGTGTGTGTGTGTGTGTGTGTGTGTGTGTATACACATATAATTCCAGCAATGGACAGACCTAAGTTCCAGGCCAACCTGATCACCATGGTCAGCCAGGGCTACAGAGGTGTGTACAGAGAGACCCTGTCAAAACAAAACTACCCCAGGCACATATTTATTATACAGTATGATGTAGTTGGGATCAGACATTTCAGTAAATGACAACCTAGAGTTTGCAATGCCCTAGGAGAGGGACTGATTGAATGGGATGGGAACTGCTACCTCTGCCCTTTGAAGAAGAGGTAAAAATAGGTTACTTCCTCATCACTTCCAGATGAGAACTCAGACCAACACATTCCTTTGGGCAGTGCAGTATCCTGAGGAGAGGACTCAACCATACTGTTTCAGATTTTTTACTTTATAGAACTGAGAATGAATAGACAGGTGTTGTTTAAATCACTGGATTGTAGGTAATATGTTGAATAAGCAAGTGAAATGCGTAAAAATGTAAAAGAACTATTTCACAAGTCACAAAAACAAATGTTAAAAGTGTATGTGGAGCCAGGCATGGTGACACATGCCTGTAATCCTGGCCATCTGGAAGTGGAAGCAGGAGTTCATTAGCCTTGGCTACTCAGAGGCCACCCTGTGCTACAAGGTATTCTGTCTCAAAGGCAAACACCAAAAGCCATTTTGAGCTAGGGATGTAATACAGTGCTAGAGTACTTGCCTAGCATGTGTGAAGCCCTGGGTTCAATCCCCAACACCACAAAAATTATTTTAAAAAAATTTTATATGTAGGTGTTTTGCCTGCATGTATGTACATGCATCACATGTATCCAATGTTCACAGAGGCCAGAAGAGGGCGTCAGTTCCTCTAGAGCTGGGGTGTTACATATGGGTTCTGGGAACCAAATCCTGGTCCTCTGCAAGAACAAGTGCTCTTAACTGCTCAACCATTTCTCCAACCTCCCTTCCCCCCAGAAAGATCTTTTGAGAAGCATACATTATGTAAACACAAAGAGCTGAAAGTATGGTTGGTGATAGAGCTCTTACCTATCATGCACAAGGCCCTAGGGTTGATCCCCCAGGGAGTTGGGAGGGGTTGGGGGGGTGGAAATGCAAGTAGAATTGAATACTTCTAGGCCTCCTTTTGTTAGAGTAAATAAACATTTTTCTTAACTATTCATGAAAGCAGGAATTTTTTTTTTTTTTTTTTTTTTTTTTTTTTTTGAGACAGGTCTCCCTGTAGCCCCAGCTGTTCTGGAACTCTCTGTGTGGACCAGGCTGGCCTCAGACTCAGAGATCTGCCTACCTCTGCCTCCTGAGTGCTGGCAGGAATTGTTCTTAGTAGGCAATAATGAACCTGGTATGTTCACCAGATGAACACATACATGGTAGTTCTAAATTTACTTAATTTGTAGGTATTAAAAACAGTTCCCAGAGGAGACTAGAGAGATGACCCAGCAGTTAGAGTGCTTACTACTTTTTGCACTTCCTGGTTCACATCCCAGCACCATCACAACTACCTGTAACTCCAGTCCAAGGGGATCTTATGCCTGCCCTCTTCTGGTCTCTATGAGCACTGCATACATGTGGTATATACACATACAAACACTCGTACACACACAGAAAAAATCTGAAAAATAGACCCCATGGTCCAACAATTTCTTTTACAATTTGTCTTACATTCAAGGTATGTGTATGTCTATATGTATGTTATATATGTGTGGGCACAGACATGCCACTGTGTGGATGTGGAGATCAAAAGACAACCCATATGAGTCAGTTCTGTCCTGCTGTCATTGTGTGCATTCTGGGGACTGAACTCAGGAACTCAGGTTGTCAGGCTTGGTGGTAGGTACTTTTACCTGTTGAGCTATCAGCCCCAACAATTTCTTTTAAAGTCACTATTAGGTTGGTGGAATGCTAAGTATTTACATTTCCATGTGCTTTTTTTTTAAGAATTTTTTATTTTACTTTATTTCTGTATGTGTATGAATGCACTGTCTGCATGCAACTTTGTGCACCTGTGTCGTGCAATGCCGCGGAGGTCAGAAGAGGGTGTCGGATTCCCCTGGAACTGGAGTTCTCCTGGAATTGGAGTTTCAGACGGTTCTCAGCCACCATGTGGGTGCTGGGGATCGAACCCGGGTCCTCTGCAAGAGCGGTCGGCGCTCTTAACCGCTAGGCCATCCCTCCAGCCCCTCCATGTGCTCTTTTATTGATTGAAATCTACTTAAAACATGTCCATATCAAAATAAATATTTATTACAGAGCCAGACATGGCCCTTTGGTGACACTGGCCTGTAATCGCAACACCTGGAAGCCTGAGGCACCAGGCCTTCAGGTTACAAGTCAGCCTATCTAAAAAAGCATTCCAGAAACAACTTCTATTAATTTGTTTCAATTAAGCATACAGAATCACAAATCAAATATAATGTTTTAGATATTCATAATCAAATCTGATACTTCCAAAGTTTTTTATAAATAGATCATCAACTTTAAAATACTTGTTTCAGGCTGGAGAGATGGCCTAGTGGTTAAGAGCACCAACTGCTCTTGCAGAGGACCCGGATTAGATCCTCAGCACCCACATGGCGGCTGAAAACCGTCTTTAACTCCAGTTCCAGGGTTATCCGTCGCCCTCTTCTGACCTCCACGGCACTGCATGACACAGGTGCACAGACCTACATGCAGACAGTACATTCATACACATACAAAATTAAATAAAATTTTAAAAAATTTTTTTAAAAACTAAAAAAATTAAAATACTTATTTCAAATGTTTCCAAAGATCCACAGTTGCAGATTTGTTTTCTTAGTCTATGTTGATAACTTGGGGGTTAATTCCCATGGGGCGAGGTTTCACTGTGCATGTCATTCCTTAGTGCACCAGCCAGCGGTTAAGTTGCATGAGTGAGAGTCTGCGGCTCCATCACAATAGTAGCAATGTTATCCACTCGAATGGCCCAGCTACACTAGGCAGTGGGTACTGTTATCAGGCCCACTTAACAGATGATGAGACTTAAACAGTGGGGCAATGAGAGACTCTTGCTTTTCAGATATTAACTGTCTGATCCAGAGCACCATGGTAGAAGTGGAAGGAAGAATTAAAGGGACGTGCTACCATCTCCTGGTCCTAACAGTGAGGACTACAGTGACTGTCCCTATGGGGCCTCCCTTTGTTGATTTTTGAGAGTGTCCCTAAGGCGACGAGCAATAGCCCTTGAGAATTTGTAGGGGTAGACACAAATGTGGGTGTGAGTGAGGAGATGAAAGGCTGACTTGATGGTGTACCCCTGTCATTCCAGCCACTCAGAACACTGAGGCAGGAGGATGGACAGTTTAAGGCCTGCCTACAGGGTGGGCCTGGGATGCAGAGCAAGTTCAAGGTCAGCTTGGACAACCTAGTAAGACCCTGTCTCAGTCAGTAAAAAGAGGGCTGGGGGTATAAACTCCAGGACAGAGCATCTGCCTAGCATGTGCGAGGCCTTGTCTCCCTGTATAGCCCAGGCTGGCCTCAGATTTGACATCTTCCTGCCTCACTCTGCATTCCATCCTCAGTAAACCACCCCCTCCGACACACACACACACACACACACACACACACACACACACACATACACACACACACACACACGAGGAAATGACTCTATAGGCTCTCAGGAAACTCATGAAGAGAAGAATTTGCCTTGGAGAGAAGTTTAGTTTCTCCTTAAAATGTTAAAATTGTCCTAAAAATCTTTAAAAATTCACAGCATGGTGTCTTTTCTACTCAGGAAACGGAACGCCCGGTTGTGGCTGATGACCTCTGGCTTCCCTGTGTGACAGTCTTGTTTTACTCCTTTGCATAGGGCTAGCATGGTGCCGGCATTCTACCAAAATAAACAGGAAGACGGCCTCTGAGTTCTGGGGAAAAGGACTGGAAATCGGAGCCATTTTCAGACTCTGGTTTGAGGACACATGTGGGTGTGGCTGGAAGCAGCACCTGCTGTTGCTGAAAGGGGCTCTGCCAGGCATGCAGGTGAACCCTTTCCTGACAAGGCTCTCTGATTAAAATAAATTGTTAAATGAGGCTTGTTATATGGCCAGGAAAATGTGCCAATCACCAAAGCTTATCAGTTTGGGATTTTAAAGATGCCAAGAAATATACAAATTAAATTTATGTCCATCTTTTATTTAAATTACTTCTTTTTTAAATATTTTTAAATTTTATTTTGTATGTGTATGAATGTACTGTCTGCATGTAGGTTTGTGCACCCATGTCGTGCAATGCCGAGGAGGTCAGAAGAGGGCATCAGATCCCCTGGAGCTGGAGTTACAGATGGTTGTCAGCCACCAAGCAGGTGCTGGGAACTGAACCCAGGTCCTCTGCAAGAGCAGCTAGTGCTCTTAACTGCTGAGCCATCTTTGCAGCCTCTTGTTTTGTTTGAGACAGGGACTCATGTAGCCCAGGCTGACCTAGAACTCATTATGTAGCTGAGGATGAACTTGACCGCCTGATCCTCCTGCTTCTACCTCCCAGGAGCTGGAATGGCAGGTGCGCACCACCACATCTCACGTCCGTAGTGTGGTTATTGAGTCAGCAGATTTCACATTGACAGAATACTTTGGTCAGATCTGAAGTCCATATTCTAATTTTGTCAACTGCCTTTGTGATGTCTTTACAGTATATTTCTTTCCTCTGATCCAGTTCAGCATGGGATCTAGCTCAGTGTAGGATCTAGCTCAGTGTGGGATCTAGATCAGTACCACACATCATATCTCATCAACATGTTTCTTTGGTCTTTTTTGATATGGAACAATCCCTCAGTCTCTTTCACAGTGTGGATATTTTTAAATACTTTCTTTTCTTTTTATTTTATGTATATGAGTGTATTGCCTGAATGTATGTAAATGCACCCTGTTGTGCAATGCCTGCAGAGGTCAGAAGAGGGCATGAGATCCCCTGTCCCCTGGAACTGGAGTTACAGATGGTTGTTAGCTGCTATTTGGGAGCTGGGAATTCAGCCTGGGTCTTCTGCAAGAGAAGTGAGTGCTCCTAACCACTGAGCTATCTCTCCAGCCCCAACAGTGTGGATATTTTTGAAGGGCAATATGATATATTATATCATATATTATATTAATATATGTATATATATAATATATATAATATATAATATATATATATAATAGAATGTCCTTTTTTTTGGTATTTTTGAGACAGGGTTTCCCTTTAGTCTCAGCTGGCCTGGAGCTCTCTATGTCAACCAGGCTGGCCTTGAACTCACAGAGATCTGCCTGCCTCTGCCTCCTGAGTACTAGGATTAAAGGCATGCACCACCACTCCTGGCAAAGGATGTTCCTTAATTGGGTTCGTGTGATGTTTCCCTAGCCTTGAATTCAAATTCCAGTTAGATATTGTCTAGACAGATATGGAATAGGAGATAGATGATATCCACTTGCCTTTGTTCGGTAATAGTGATATTCATGGCTTAATCAAGATATTGAGTTAAGGGGCTGGAGAGATGGCTCAGTGGTTAAGACCACCTACTGCTCTTGCAGAGGACCCAGGTTTGATTCCCAGCACCCACATGATGGCTAAGAACCATCTTTAAGCTGGGCATGGTGGTGCACACATTTAATCCTGGCACTGGGGGAGGTAGAGGCAGGCAGATCTCTGTGAGTTCAAGGCCAGCCTGGTCTACACAGTGAGTTCCAGGACAGCTGGGGCAATAGGGAGACCCTGTCTCAAAAAAAAAAAAGATATTGACTTAAGGCTGGGTGTAGTGGCATGCATGCCTTTAATCTCAACACTCAGGATGCAGAAGCAGGCATATCTCTGTGAGTTCAAGACCAGCCTGGTCTACATGGTGAGCTCCAGCTACAGGGAGATCCTGTCTCAAAAAGACAAAATATTTATACACACATACACACACACACATACACAAATGGAATTCCCTCTTTCTGGAAATGTATATGAGCACAACACCTGATGTTTCAGTGCACTTACACATATGCAGGCAATACACTCATACACACAAAATAAGACATAATAAATATTGAAAGCAGCAAAAGAGGTGGGGCACATTCTGTCATCTCAGCACCTGGAAAGTAGACGGAGGTTCAGCAGTTTGAGGCTAGCCTGGACTACACGAGACTCTGCCTGAAACAAAACAAAACAAATAAAAACCGAAAACCCCAAGCAAACCTCAATATTCTGATCATAACAGGAATGCAAATTCAAGTCACAAAGAGATCCCCCTTATGCCTGTTAAGATGGCTATTCTCAGAAAGAGAAAAAGTGAATGTTGCTGAGGATGGAAAGAAAAGGAACCCCTTATCCATGGTTGGTGATCCCTTTGAGAAACAGTATGGAGGGTCCTCAAACAACTAAAAAAAATAAAGGCTGGGGCAATTGATGGCTGCTGAGCAGGGGAAAGACAGTGTCTTACAGGGATGGGACTCTTAGTATGCCCAGTAGATGGACCTACATTGAAGGACATTTAGGGATGTGAATCAGACTCTTTAGGCTGTGTTGTATGTATAAGAGAGCACATTAAATTGGGTGGGAGGCAGTGGGGGAGGTGTGAATAGGAGAGAGAATCCAAGTACCATCAAACTACGCTGTATGAAAATCACAAAACTTCAATTAAAAAATAAAAATAGGGGCTGGGGAGATGGCTCTGGGCAAAAGTGCCATGCAAAGGACCTGAGTTCAGATCCTTAGCCCTTGTTTATACAAAGCTGGCTACATGTGCACCTGTAACTCTTGTGCAGGGGTGTGGTGTGAGGGAAATAGGAAGATCACTGAGGCTCCCTGGCAGCCAGCCTAACCAAAAAATGGTGAGTGCCAGGTTCAGGGAGAGATCCTGTCTCAAGGAAATGAGGCAGGGAGTGACAGATCTGCTCCCTGATGTCCTCTTCTGACCATACCCAGGAGTATGCACATGGGTGCACATAAAAAATCCCTAAAAATTGCTGAGCCTGGTGACTCAGAAAGATATGCCTGCTTCTGTATCCAGAGTGTTAATCCCAGCACTCGGGAGGCAGAGGCAGGCGGATCTCTGTGAGTTCAAGGCCAGCCTGGTTTACAGAGTGAGTGAGTTCCAAGCCAGCTGTGGCTACAGGGAGACCCTGTCTCAAAAACACCAAAAAAAAAAAATCCGTAAAAATAGGATTACTACATCATCTATCCAACCACTGGCCCATATGCAAGAAAATGAAATTAACATATCAAAGAACACTAAAGTCTGTGCTCTGTGTTCACACACCAGTGTTCTCAGCAGCCAAGCTATGGACTCAGTCTAAGTGTCCATCCATGGACCAATGCACTTTGTGTACAGTGGAGTATGATCAGTATTTTAAAAACCAGGACATTCTGTTACTGTTACAACGTGGATGAGCTTAGAGCTCATTATGTTCAGAAAAATAAGCCAGAAGTAGAGTCAAATGTCTCGTGATCTCAGTTACTGAGAAAGCCAAACACAGGAGGAGAGAGTGGAAGGTAGTTACAGAGGCTGGAGATGGGGAGATGGGAGGGGAGAGACTGGGGGTGGTTAGGGAACAGAGATAAGTTCTGGTAGTCTGTTGCCCAGAATGGTGACCAGGATCACCATGATGGCTTTGTTGGGTCCTGGCCCCCAGGGGATCTGCTGACCAGCTTGTAGACCAAGCGATTATCTTGCTGGAACATCTTGTTACCCTCCTTCCGAGAAGGCCTGACCCACCCACGCCAGAGAACCACCTGTGCCTGGGGGCATGAACCTCTGACCTTGGTTTTTTCACTTGTGCTGTAAGCCATACTGTATATAAGGCCCCCTGTCTCTTCAATAAACTGGCATCTGGCATCCCCTCAGCACAGATGACCCGCTGTCTTTCTTTCAATCCTCAGCCCCTTGCCCAACCCTTTGGGAAATGCAGTAGTGCAGGCGCTACAAGTGGAGGTCCCACTGAAATCGGGAAAGAAGGGAAGACTGCTGAAGGATCTCCTGGGAAGGCTGGCCAGCACTTCGGATAAGGTAAGGAGCAGGCATATTGGAAATGGGTGCCTTAATTCTCATTCTCTTTTGGTGAAGCAATCAGTTGAACTTTTAAAGAAACAAGGCACAGGAATTAAACATAAGACAGCTAAAGATTTCATAAAAACCTTACAAAAAACTAGTCCCTGATTCCCTGTAAAAAAAGAGGGACCTGATAGTATCCCAGCAGCCACCCCACAAATGGGGACACCAATGTGGGGTGTGGAGACCAGTTTGTTAAGCTAGAAACTCTGCAAGATGGGAAATAACACTTTCAAGGAAGCTATGTTCCAGGAATTGTTTTGTGATGTATGGTATGTGTTTGTTGACTGTGTGCTGTGGTTTTCTGTGGCTGTTGTGTTTCAAGTTGTGGCATGGAGAAAGTTTAGCATCTCCAAATCAGTGAAGGCATGGGCTAAGAATGAATGCAGAGGGAATTCTATTGACTCTGCTGGTGAGCCTGTGGATGACGCTGATGGAGACTTGGCCTGTGGGCCAGAGACCCTTTCTCTGATAAGCTTTGAGAAGCTTGCATTCTCTTGTGGGTTTTCACCCACTTGGAGGGACACGATTATGCAGCCCGTGGGTGCTGTTTTGGCTTCCCTGGATTGGGGGCATCTGTTGCTTCCCCAGTCTTCCCAGGTGGAGGGTATTCAGAGAAATTGTGAGAGGAGCCCTTCCTCTCCCATCCATTTGCTAGAGGTTTTGAAATGTGGTTGGAACCTGCCCTGCAGCCTGGGGTCCTGGCTTCCACCTCTGGCCACAGTTCAGGTGGGGAAGGTCACAGAGGCTGGAAGGACAGGCATGTCTGCGGAGGAGCATTTTGCAGCAAGCATTCCATAGAGGTGTTCCTAGAGGCCAGTCTTCTATGCTGCAAATTGAGCTTGTAAATTCTAGGCTTGGTGGTGGCCCACGCCTTTAATCCAAACTGATGTCTGTGAGTTCAGGGCTGCCTAGTCTACAGAGTGACCTCCTGGCTGGCTCTGACTGTAAGAAAGCCCTGCCCAAGCTGGGCATGGTGGTGCACGCCTTTAATCCTAGCACTTGGGAGGCAGAGGCAGGCGGATCTTTGTGAGTTCAAGGCCAGCCTGGTCTACAGAGCAAGTTCCAGGACAGCTGGAGCTACAGAGAGACCCTGTCTCAAAAAGACCAAAAGAAAAAAAAAAAAAAGCCCTGCCTTGAAAAGACTAAAGGCAAAATATGAAGCTGTTACATTTTTCAGTTTGTAGATATTCTGGTTAATCTAGTCCATTGTTTGCTCTGTGCCCCTCTCCTGCTCTGGAAACAGCGGATGGCTGGTGGGGGAAGGGCTGGCTTTACAGTATTCTGTATTTCACTGGGAAGCATAAAGTCTCAGGCTCTTGCCTGGGGCAGTGTTCACTGTGTTTTAAAGGTGCAGCTTTGATTCCAATACTCAGGAGACAGACTGTGGACCTCCACCCTACCAAATTGTATCAAGTAATTCGAATCCATCTCAGCATGTTTAACTTAAAGTCTAGGAGAATTTACGGGCCTTGAAGTTCTAACAAAACAAACTTGCTCCAATAAATTGTCTTTTTTTAAGGAACATTGGTAAAAGTCTCTTTAACAATGTAAATTGATATTTTGGTTCAACTTAAATAAGAAATTTTTTGAATAAAACTGTTTTGTGTTTCTTTAAGCCCATCTTCAAGCTGTGTGTGTGGGTGAATGCGAG
Source organism: Rhizomys pruinosus (assembly GCA_009823505.1). NCBI lineage: Eukaryota > Metazoa > Chordata > Mammalia > Rodentia > Spalacidae > Rhizomys > Rhizomys pruinosus. Next base: position 1,756,290 of record VZQC01009282.1, on the reverse strand, counting down.
TTCCCGCTTTTAATTCATTATAGTCCTACAGGTTTAACTCTATTTAGCTAACTATAAAAAAAATAGATTCAATTCATAGAAAATGTTTGCTTTATACCCCTTAGTGTTAACAATTTTTAATTGGGTTTATAGTATGCAATTCATTATAGTCCTACAGGTTTAACTCTATTTAGCTAACTATAAAAAAAAATAGATTCAATTCATAGAAAATGTTTGCTTTATACCCCTTAGTGTTACAAATTTTTAATTGGGTTTATAGTATGCATATTATTCAGTTTAATGATAGATTGTTGTTAATAGTAGTAATTGTTATTAATAGTTACAGTTATTGTTACTGAATATAATTATTAATAATAATTGATAGAAATTCAGTCTAATGGTAAATTGTTCATTGTTAGCTGCTATTTTTGACAATTATTATTCATAATTAATTATTGTGACTAATAATGGTTAATAGTAATTATTGATAATTAATAATATTTAATAATGGTTATAATTGTTGTGGTTATGAATAATTATTATTCTTCCAAAGTCCTTAATAGCAAGACAAGATGGATCATTTCAAGACTACAACAAACAACTTTGGCCTGACTACTTTTGGGAATCCTCAATCTTTAGATTGTAAATAATATAGGGTCAGTTAGGCTTAGCAGAAGGACAGCTTAGGAGTAATTAACCAGAAGGGACAGGATAGGGAAAGAATAGTAAACTTTAGGTATAGTTCATTGAAGGCAAGTGGTTGCAAATGGGCCTAAGAGGTGGCATATGGATCTCAGCTGTTTCATGCATTACTAGGACATTTATTCTAATTATGTAAAAATAACCCTATAAAAAATTATAAAATTTTCATGTTTTTCATTGGCCATCAAACGATATGGCTTTCTTCTCTTATAGGTCAACCTAACAAATCTTTCTTATGTATGTATGTGCATGCACATGTGTGTATGGATGTACTTGTGTTCTAAGTATATTTTAATGTTAACAGCCATGATACCAGCAAAAACATTGCCTCTGAGTTGGAACGTGGCCCTTCCTTCTCAAGACGCAAATTTATATTAAACAGCCAAAACATAATTCAATTTCAACAAAGGTTATGGGTTATCTATTAAAATTTTTTAAAATAATGGATCTACACTGCTGCCTACTGGTTACGCCCTTTCAACATCTAAAACAAAGATGCAACCAGGTTTTCATTATATTAAAGTGTTAATAAGTTTTTGGGTATTTGGGAATAAAAAATAAAAGGTATAAAAATTGAAAAATAAAAAAAATTGAATTCCAATTAACATCATTGTGGAATTCGCGGCCTCCATTTTTTTTTTAAATTTTTGGCATGCATACAGGCTAAGCCTGCATTTTGTTCAGATGAGTAGCTGGTGTTGAGGCCTGCATTTCATTTGGGTGACCAGTTGATTTGGAAAAAGGCTCCCTTTGCGGACCACCAACCTGGGAAGCTGGTGTGAAATTCCTGTCCTGGACTCGGGCAGGTGGAAAGTTACAGCCAAGAGTGGGAAACATGTCTTGTCCCAGGCTAAGGACCCGAGTAGGAAGTTACCTCTCCAGTCACGTCACAGAAGTGACCAACTGTCCTCTACGCAATGAGGCCAGTTCCCCACAATGTCCACAAAGTGGACACTGTGTGTCCCCTCCCCTTAGACAAAGGAAGCTTCCTAGAAGCTCCCACAAAAAAAAAAAAAAAAAATCAAGATGGTAATGATGGTAACAACTTCTCATGGGGCATATCTAGCCAGTCTTTAATTAACTGATGGGCATAAGAACTGTAAAAGAAAATTTTATTAAGAGCTAGATATTGAAAAAT
>VZQC01009282.1:1716786-1753046 GCA_009823505.1 Rhizomys pruinosus | reverse complement strand
TATATATATATATATATTATATATCCCAAATCTAATTGGCTATTAGCTCTCTCCTTGGAGGAATAATTCATGGCTGATGCCATAAGCTTATGTCCTCTAGTGGTTGGGAGATGATATAAGCCACAATAGGAACTTGTCATCTTTTATAGAGAAACCACAGTTTGTGGATTAGCATACCATCCAAACATCTGTGTCTATGCTTAGCTTGCCATAATAGTTAGTGCTGTTTAAATGCCTGTACATCTAATTGCTTGTGCTTTGTCAGAAGGATTAAAAAGATACCCTGAATAAGCTGTCCACCCATGAAGGGAAACAGCCTGAATAGTCCAAAATGACATCTCCAGAGAAAATAGAGTGCTTTGTTTCTCACCCACTTGTGCCCCTTTCCCAAAGCCTTGGGAACAAATTGCGGAAGAGGAGGCGTGGTAGAATGTAAGGGCTGCGGAGAGATTGGGGTGAATCGTGAGACTATAGCAATATAGACTGGACTCTTATTTGATCAACATGGACTATGGGAACCTTGGGTTGTTCAAAATATGAACATAGATACTTGCTAATTGCTTTAACGTGAATGTTACTTACATTCATTGCTTATGCTTGACAATCAGCTTACTTCATGGTTGGGATTTTTGGATATTAATTGGCCTTAGTGTGAAAATAAAATTTCAGGTCTGACCTGCACCCCACTGCTCAGGTATGGTTGAGCATACAGTACAAATGAGTGATCAATGACAGATACTCATTTATATATAAAGAAGGGGGATCTGTTAGGTCCTGGCCCTCAGGGAATCTGCTGACCGCTTGTTGAACAAGCGCTTATCTTGCTGGAACATCTTGTTACCCTCCTTCTAAGAAGGCCTGACCCACCCACACCAGAGAACCACCTGTGCCTGGGGGCATGAACCTCTGACCTTGGTTTTTTCACTTGTGCTGTAAGCCTGTATATAAGGCCCCCTGTCTCTTCAATAAACTGGCATCTGGCATCCCCTCAACACAGATGACCCGCTGTCTTTCTTTCAGTCCTCAGCCCCTCGCCCGACCCTTTGGGAAATGCAGTAGTGCAGGCGCTACATGGCATCTTTCTTCAAAGGAGGATCTTAAATGTTCTCATTAAAAAGAAATGATAGACATTTGAAGCAATAAAAAAACAAATCAGTGTCTACAGGCATTGAAATGTCCTACTGTGCCCCCAGAAATTTACACCATTATTATTTGTTCATTAAAAATAAACTTAGCCAGATGTGGTGGCGCACACCTTTAATCCTAGCACTTGGGAGGCAGAGGCAGGCGGATTATTTGTGAGTTCAAAGCCAGCCTGGTCTACAGAGTGAGCTCCAGGACAGCTGGGGCTACAGGGAGACCCTGTCTCAAAAAGACCAAAAATAAATAAATAAATAAATAAATAAATAAATAATTACATAAAATAAACTTAGCCTGGTGTGGTGGCACACACCTTTAATTCCAGCACTCGGGAGGCAGGTGGATCTTTGTGAGTTCAAGTCCAGCCTGGTCTACAGAGTGAGCTCCAGGATAGCTGGAGCTACAGGGAGACCCTGTCTCAAAAAGACCAATAAAGAAAAAAAGAAGGAAGGAAGGAAGGAAGGAAGGAAGGAAGGAAGGAAAGAAAGAAAGAAAGAAAGAAAGAAAGAAAGAAAGAAAGAAAGAAAGAAAGAAAGAAAGAAAGAAAAACTTAACCCTAGCACTCAGAGGGCAGAAGCAGGTGGATCTCTGTGAGATTGAGGCGAGCCTGGTTTACAGGGCACGTTCCAGGCCAGCTGTAGCTACAGGGAGACCCTGTCTCAAATAAATAAATAAAACTTAAACAGCTGGAGAGATGATGACTGAGCAGTTAAGAGTGCTTGCTGCTGTTGAAGAGGACCTGAGTTTAGGTCCCAGCACTACATTTGATGGCCCATAGTGACCTATGAGTCCAGCTCCAGGGGACCCGATGCCCTCTTTTGGTCTCCATGAGCACCCGAAGACACATGAACACACATACAGACACACAGATACACATACACATTAAATATTAACTTAAAAGCTGGGCATGGTGGCACACACCTATAATCCCAGCACTTGAGTGATGGTGGAGGCAGGAGGATTAGAAATTCAGGGCCGTACTCCACTGTGTAGCAAGTTTGAGGGTAGCCTGAGTTTGTGAGACCCTCCCTCAAAACACCAAGAAAAATCAATCAGTCCCATGCTGGGTGTAGTGGTATATATATATCCTTGCAGTTCCAGCTGTTTTGGGAGGCCAAGGCAGGAGGACTGATTGATTCTAGGGATTGATACTAACCTGAAGGACACAGTAAGACCTTGTCTCAAAAGAGCTAACAAATTAAAGTAAAAAAAATTTTTACAAAGAGAATGGGAGCCAGATGTGGTAGCTCATGCTTGTAATTTCAACACCAGAAAGGCTGAGGCAGGAAGATTACTTGGAGAGAGAGATTTTTTATTTTGTTTTGATACACATTATAATAATATATTCAGACTTTTAAATATTTTTTTAATTTTATTTTTTTATGTGTATGAATGTGCTGTCTGCATGTAGGTTTGTGCACCCGTGTTGTGCAATGCCACAGAGGTCAGAAGAGGGTGTCGGATTCCCCTGGAACTGGAGTTAAAGATGGTTCTTAGCCACCATGTGGGTGCTGGGGATCGAACCCAGGTCCTCTGCAAGAACAGTTGGCACTCTTAACAGCTAGGCCATCTCTCCAGCCCAAAGTGCTTTTTTTTTTGGTCGTTTTGAGACAGGGTCTCCCTGTAGCCCCAGCTGTCCTGGAATTCGCTCTGTAGACCAGGCTGTCCTTGAACTCACAAAGATCCGCCTGCTTCTGCCTCCCAAGTGCTAGGATTAAAGGCGTGCACCACCATGCCCGCCTGGCTCAGACTATCTTTAAGGCTGGCTTTAAACTCCTAGAATAGCTGAGGTTGACCTTGAACTTCTGATGCTCCTGCCTCCACTTGTCTAGTGTTGGGATGGCTGGGCGGCAAGGCCACAGCTGGTTTATGCAGTACTGGTGATAGAACCCAGGGCTCGGGAGGACCAGGCAAACTCCTCACCTGCTGAGCTACATTTCCAGCCCAAAGGAGAATATACATACTTTTCTGCTGATAATCCTCACAAGACAAATATCTACCAGTGACCTATGGGTTTCCTTGAAACGTTTGGGTGACAGCAGGGGCTGAAGCAGCTGGAAATACAAGTCATGGCTTGAGGCCAGCCACAGACTGTCCTGCAGAGGAGCTGCAGTTCAGGCAGCAGCTGGTTCCTTCTCAGCTAATCACAGACGCTTTGTTAAGGTGTCTAGTTGCACCACAAAACTTGATTGAGTCCCGATCATAGCCACATGTACATGGAATGGAGGTTCACGTTTTGTCTGTTACACTCATGACATGGCTGATGTGTGAATATGTATGTATTACACATTGTGCAAATGTAATGTGCATTTATTTGGGGTTTTGCTTAATTTTTTTGAGACAGGATCTCCTTGTAGCCCCAGCTGGCCTGGAATTTGCTATATAGACCAAGGTGGCTTTGATCTCACAGAGATCCACCTGCCTTTGCTTCTTGAGTGTTAGGATTAAAGGTTTGCACCACCATGCCCAGCTCTGTTTAAATTTCTTTTTAGTTTTAATTTTATGTGTATGAGTGTTTTATCTGTATGCTTGTAAGTGTACCACATGCATGCAATGCCCGCAGAAGACAGAGAGGGCACCAGATTCCCAGGAATTGGAGTTATGGACCATTGTGAACTGTCAGTAAGTTCTGAGAACAGAACCCAGGTCTTCTGCAAGAGGACCTTAACCACTGAGCCACTTCACCCCTTGCTTATTTAAACTTTATGTATTATTATTATGGGGTGTGCATGTGCACGTGCATGTGCGCGCATGCGTTCGTGTGTGTGTGTGTGTGTGTGTGTGTGTGTGTGTGTGTGTGTGTGTGTATGTTCGGGTACAGGTGTGCTATGGCTCCCACAACTAGTTGGTTCTCTCCTTCTACCATGTGGGTCCTAGGGATCAAACTCAGATCATCAGGCTTGGTGGAGCCATGTCTCTGGCTTGTTTTGTGTCTTTGGGTTTTTCATTTGGTTGGTTTTGAGACATTCTCATGTAGCCCAGATTGGCCTCAGACTTGCTATGCAGCTGAGGATGACCTTGAACTCCAGATCTTCCTACCTCTACCCCCTCCATGTTCTGGGATTTTAGGTATGTACCACCATTTCCAGACTTAATATGCATGTTTACATACATGATTACATATAATATTTGTACATTTATTTATTTACTTTAAAAGAATTTCTGGGGCTGGAGAGGTGGCCTAGCAGTTAAGAGGACCCAGGTTCAATTCCCAGCACCCACATGGTGGCTGAGAACCATCTTTAACTCCAGTTCCAGGGGAATCTGACACCCTCTTCTGACCTCCGTCGCATTGCATGACATGGGTGCACAAACCTACATGCAGACAGTACACTCATACACATAAAAACATGACATGGGTGCACAAACCTACATGCAGACAGTACATTCATACACATAAAAAATAAATAAAATTTAAAAAAAGAATTTCTGTGATAGTAGAGATTGAACCTGGGGCCTCACATATGAGGTGAGTGTTGTACCACTGAGCTCAATCCCTAACCCTTCCTATGTGTCTATTGATGTAGATCGTGTATTTCACCATGCCTTGAGAAGCCACACTGTCTGGTACCATATTGCGACAGTGGGAGTTATTCATTACTGAATGTCGCTGTATATAGTGTGGATACATACAAATTCCAGGTCTGGTCTGACTCTGTTAGACACTGAGTATATCATACTACAGAATATTGATAAAGTTTGCTTATTAAAGTGCCAAACTGGGCTGGAGAAATAATACAGCTGTTAGGAGTACTTCCTGCTCTTCCAGAGGACTTGAGTTCAGTTCCCAGCACCCATATCAGGTGGCTCACAGTCACCTAAGTCACCAGATCTAGGAGATCCAACTCCCTCTCTGGATTCTGTGGGCAAACACAAACACGTGGCATACACTTACAAACACACACACACACACATTATTTTTAAAAATAAATAGGGGCTTGAGGGATGGCTCAGCTGTTAAAAGCACTGGCTGCTCTTGCAGAGGACTCGGGTTAGATTCCCAGCACCCAGATGGCAGCTAAAAACTATCCATAATTCCAGTTCCAGGGGATCTGACACCATTTTCTGACCTCTGTGGGCATTGAATGACATGGGTACACTTACAGACATGCAAGCAATATGCTCACATACATAAAATAAAATAAAATTAAAATAATAAAATAGTTTAAAAATAGTGCCTTCTTCAGCAGCATAGATACTAAAACATTGGAACAATATAGAGATTAGTGTGGCCCCCATGCAAGGATGACATGAAAATTTATGACCATGTTCCGTATTTTAAAATAAATAAAACATAAAATGCCAAACTAGAAAGCACACCACACCTGGGAAAGGTATAGAAAATGACATCAGAAGCGGCATGCGATGGCACACGCCTGTGACCCTAGCTCTTAGGAAGTGGAGGCAGCAGGGTGGGGAGTTCAGGGTCATCCTCTGCCACATAGCTAGTCTGAGGATAACCTGGGCTACCTGATCCTGTCTCAAAACAAGTAAAAGAACTACAATAAAGAAACTAGAGCTTGGGGCGGTGGCCCAGTGAGCAGAGTGTATGCTCTGCAAGCATCGTGACCTGAGTTCAATTCCCCAGCACCCACGTAAAGCCAGACACGGTGGCACACACCCATAACCCCAACTCTGGGGTGAGTTTGGAGACAGGTGAACCCTGGGGGACTGCTGGCCAGCCAGTCTAGCTGAAAGTGTGAGCTCCAGGTTCAGTGAGAGGCTATGCCTAAAGAAATAAAAAGAGCTATAAAGGGAGACATAGAACTCACACATACATAGTCCACACACATATGCCTGCCCACATACAAATAAATGTAAAAGAAAATTGTTTTAAAAAGTTCGTGAGGAACTGGGTTGTAGGTAGGTGGGTAGAGTATTTGCCTGGCATACACGAAGCTGTGGGTGTGAGTCCCAGCTCTCACAGAATCAGGTGTGGTGGTGTGCAACTCTATCATAGCCCACGGGTGATGGAGGTAAGAGCATCAAAAGTTCAAGGTTGCTGGGCATGGTGGTGCACACCTTTAATTCCAGCACTTGGGAGGCATAGGCAGGCAGATCTCTGTGAGTTCAAGGCCAGCCTGGTCTACAAAGTGAGTTCCAGGACAGCTGGGGCTGATGGAGACCCTGTCTCAAAAAGACAACAAAACAAAACAAACAAAAAGTTCAAGGTCATCCTCAACTACATAGTGAAGTCAGGGTCAGCCTGGAAAACTTGAGACCCTGTTTCTCAAACAACACAGATTCATGAATTTTTTAGGTATGTGGAGCATACACTTCCATCCATGTCGGCAGCACAGATACCATTGAGTGATCCCATTTTCATGAACAGAGGGAGATATATTTGACATCCATGCCGGGTAGTCTGTGAATGAGAGGGGACACTGACAACTGTCAGGGAAAATGAAGGTGCTTTTTGGTGTTGGCAAGAGCTTTGGGATAAAGTGGAGGCTGGTTTGCTCGATGCCCCTCACAGAGCAAATGGGGCCAGGCTCTAGATGGGCAGCAGGAGGGAAGTCCCTGCCCCGATACCCATCAGTCTGAGATGAGGCTGGCTCCAGACGAAGATGCCGTTGCTGGTGCTCGGACTTGCTGACATCCTGATGTCTTGCAGGCCCTGCAAACCCTCAGAGGCCCAAATAGCTCATTTCTCCATGCTGCTTCTTCGAGTCTCTGCTAATAGATGCAGTGGTGGGGATTGGAGTCCTCGGTTTTCCTAGGCTGCTTCTCGTGTAACTCTTGCATCTATTTTCTATCTAGAAAATAGTAGACTACCTCTTAGTAGTTTCTGAGGTCACTACCTGTCCCTGATGCAACACAGGGGCTGCACAGTTGGAAACTGGGAGGCTCTTGCAGTCAGGTCCAGTTAATCCACAAGGGATGCACGAATGCAGCTAAGATGTAAGAAACAGGATGGTGGGCGTGGCGTGGCAACTAAGGACCAACAGGGCCTGTATCAGCCAGGGACACCCCCAAAATCTCTCCTGACCAGTGCAGTCTTTTTTTTTTTTCTCTCTTTGAGACAGGGTCTCCCTTTTGGCCCAGCTGTCCTGGAACTCACTACATCACTACATATACCAAGGTGGCCTTGATCTCACATAGACCTGCCTGCCTCTGTCTTCTGGATGATGGAACTAAAGGTGTGTGCCACCACACCTGCTTTTTTTTTTTTTTTTACATCTTTTAAACAAATTTAAGTAGACAAGATGTTTGTCAGAATTGTGAGCTTTATGTTGACTTCCCATACACTGACATCGTGCACTGCTCACACCCCCATCCGCCGTCTCCCTTCTTGCCCCTCCCACTGGTCCCCTTCTTCATTCTGCCTGTGAGAAAAGTGCTTCCTTTCTCCTTTCATGACCTTCTCTTGTCCTACCCCATTAGTCTCCTTTCTGCTTTTATGTCACACACACAGTCTAGATTCTGTATATGAGAGAAAATATACAATATTTCCTTTTATGAGTCTGGCTTATTTCACTTAATATAATATAATAGTCTCCATTTCCATGACTTTCCATGAAAAAAAGGTTGTTTTTCTTTATGGCTGAATACAGCAGTGACTACACACACACACACCTATATGTGTGCACCAGCATTTTCTTTATCCATTCCTCTGCTGATGGGCATCAAGGTTGCTTCCATATATATCTTGGCTGTTATGAACAGAGCAGCAATGATCGTGGTATTTGGCTGTCTCTGTGGGATACCAGCTTGGCCTACTTTGATTAAACTTAGGCCTGGTAAAACTGAATCATATGGCCCGGGACAGAGTCTAGAAGAACAGTCACTAGTCACACTCCCCAGAATTAGTCCTCATCCAGTTTGTTCCAGGGCTGTCCCTGCCCCTCAATGCTGCTCTGGCGGGGGAACCTTGTGCAAGTCATCATTCTGCTGGGACATGCTGACTACCTCCAGCTCTCTAGACTTGCATGTATCCAAGGCTAGCCCCCTGCTTCTGCTCTGCCACCCACTCCCAGCAGCTTTTCAGAATGAGCTTTTTCAGCCCAGAACTCACATTGCTCCCCTGTGTAGGAACCTTAAGAACTTTCATGGTCCCCAGTCACATCTACAGTAGGAAGTTGGAGCTCTTCCGGTACTGTGGTATACCACAACGTGGGCTCTGCTTCCTCCTTCCCAGCCCTCCCCCTCTGACACACACACACACACACACACACACACACACGATGGGTACACACACATGCACGTGTGCAGTTCCTTCATATCTGTGTTGGGGCCCCATTCTTTGTCTAAATTCTTCTCATTTTTTTCTTCCACTGGTGATATGCAGAATGAGCAAGAGATATAGAGGGAGACAAAGGAGACAGATAGGGACAGACACAGATGCAGAGAAAAACAAAGACAGAGATATGTAAGAGACACGAAGAGAAAAAGAAGATAAAGACCAAGTGAGAGGCAGGAGTAAAGAGAGACCAATTGAAGAGTTTCAAACTAGTAAACAAAGAGGTCCCCATTGAAGAGGAAACCACAATCAATCCATGTCTTCCTGAGGCACCCACCACAGAATTCTAAGCATGCTGGGAGAACTGAAGAAATCCAGGCAGAGAAGGCCAACAGGACTAAAGGAACTTAAACAGAAACTTACTGCTGTCTCTTTAAGGATAAAAAAATGCAACCCCATGAAGCCCTTGTTGATAATGGAGCATGCTCCAGTGATGAATGGACTGCAGGCCATGGAGTTTGTGGTCCTCACATTTCTGGAGGTTAAAGTCATGCTAGTGCCAGAGAGCCTGGCTCAGCTATGGGGTGGGGGATGGGAATCCCACTTTTAAAGCTCACTTGTCCTGGAAAGAGAGAGTAAAAATTTGCATTGGGGTTTAATGAATGTTCTGGAAAAAAAAAGATGGAGGGTGGAGGCTCAGTGGTAGAGTGTTCACCTGGCATGCATGTGGCCCTGGGTTGGATCGCCAGCGAAAACACACACAAAAACTTGAGTCTAAATGTAACTTCTAAGGTTCTAATGCATGCTTTAGACAAAATACATCAGTAGGAAAGTTATAATCCTGAAAACAAATATTCGAAGAAAACAATAGGCAAAAACATAAATGTCTGAGATGAGGTGGCTAAAGATGCCATCCTCAGGCTTGAGGTCAGCCAAATGCCCACTGGTCTTGTGGGAACCAAGGAAGGGCACTATCAGAGCAAACCAGATATCAGGTGCGAAGACAGAAATCTCTATGTTAGAAATCCTTGTAAAGGCTGCTATAGAATCTCCACAAATATGACAAGGGCCCCAGTGAAGTTTGAGGCAATAGAGAGAAAGTAGAGTTTAAATTCTCCTCCTATTTCTTATAAATATAGAATGCTACCCAGGTGCGGTGGGGTGCGCCTGTGATCTCAGCACCTCGGAGTGTGTGTCGGTTATCCTTGGGGTCTTAGCAAACTCAAAGGCAGCCTAGGCTACATGAAACCTTCTCTCCCTTCTCTCTCTCTCTCTCTCTCTCTCTCTCTCTCTCTCTCTCTCTCTCATACACACGCTATATAACCTAGCAATTCCTCTCCTAAGTAGATACTCAAGAGTCAAAATTACCATGTCCTAACCATATCTGCATGCCTGTATCCATCATCTCATGTCCTAACCATAGCTGCATGCCTGTGTTCATTATCACATGTCCTAACCGTAGCTGCACGCCTGTGTTCATTATCTCATCTCCTAACTATAGCTGCATGCCTGTATTCATTGTCACATTTTTCATAGCAGTCAAGGCAGGGAAACAGCCCAAGTCACTCATGGATGATTGGAGAAAGAAAATGTGAGATATACAAACACACACACACACATATACACACGCACTCCCTACATAAGTGTGCACACATATGGTCACATTCACACACAGATACACCAACGTGAATATGTGCACACGTGTGCATAAACATCTACACAATTCAGACACATACCACATGTGAATGCACACATACAAACACTACCCGGGCTTTAAAAAGAACAAGATGCACCGGGGGTGGTGGCGCATGCCTTTAATCCCAGCACTCAGAAGGCAGAGGTAAGTGGATCTCTGTGGGTTCAAGGCCAGCCTGGTCTACAGAGTGAGCTCCAGGACAACTGGTACTAAAAGGGAGACCCTGTCTCAAAAATACCAAAAAAAAAAAAAGGATAAAACTAAAAAAAGAAAAAAAAAAAGAACAAGATGCTGCCATTTGCCATGAGGTACATGAACCCAAAGGGCACCCTGATGAGTGAAATAAGCCAGACAGAGACAGAAAAGCACTGCGTGATTTCTTGTGGGCATGGCATCTAAACTGAAAGGAAAATTTAAATATTTTACTTATTTTTATTTTATATGTATGAGTCTATTGCCTGCATGGAAGAGCACCTGTGTAGTGCAATGCCCTTGGAGGTCAGAAGAGGGTGTTGGATCCCCTGGAACTGGAGTTACAGACTGTTGTTAGCTGCCATGTGGGAGCTCGGAATCAAACCTAGGTCCTCTGCAAGAGCAGCCAGTGCTCTTAACTGTTGAGCCATCTCTCTAATTTTGTTTCAGGGGAAACAAAAATTTAAAAAGAGGTCAGTGCTGGACACGGTAGTGAGCACCTATAATCCCAGCACCAGGGAGGCTGGGGATGGAGAGCTCAAGAGCGCGTTAGTTATACAGGGGACTCTGTCTCTAAGAAAGAAGGTATCAGCTGAACACAGAGAACAAATCTGGCTTTAATGGGAGAAATGGAGAGAGAGATGGAAGGTTACAATGCAGTACTGGGCTAAATAAATCTAGAGACTTCCTCTACAACGTTAGAGTCATGGTTAATAAAATCATATATTAGATATGTTGATAAGTAGACTTAGCTTTTTTTTTTTTTTTTTTTATTTTGGTCTTTTTGAGACAGGGTCTCCCTGTAGCCCACTGTCCTGGAACTCACTCTGTTAGACCAGGCTGTGCATTTAACTCAACAAAGATCCACCTGCCTCTGCCTCCCAGTCTAGGATTAAAGGCATGCACCACCACGCCCAGCTGTTTTTAAGAAAAGTAAAAATTTTTTATGAAAAAGCCTTTGACAAAATCCACCATCCCTTCAGGCTTAAAGTCCTAGAGGGAATTGGATTGGAGGGGATCATTCCTCAATGTAATCAAAGCCATATATAGGAAACCCACAGCCAATATCACCTAAATGGGGAAAGACAGAAAACATTCCTTTAAAGGTAGGAACTCGGCAAGGCTGCCCCCTGTCACCCCCTCTTCAATATAGTGCTTGAAACACTTGCTAGGGCAATAAGAGCAAGAAAGGAAATTAAAGGAGTACAATTGGAAAAGAGGAAGTCAGCTATCCCTATTTGCGATGATTGATTGGTTTACTTAAGGGATGCTAAAAACTCCACTAGAAAACTCCTAGAAATGATTAACACTTCACAAAGTGGCAGATACAAATTAACTACAAAAAATCATGGCCTTCTTTACACAAAAACAAGCAACTGGAGAAGGAATTCAAGGAAAAACTTCCCACTCACGATATCCTCAAAACAATAAGATACCTAGGAAAGAACCTAACCAAAGACACCAAAGACTCTACAACAAAAATTTAAACCCTAAAAAGAAGAAGAAGAAGAAAATGAAAGACAGATGGAAAGGAAAAAAAAAAAAATGTCCCTTCTACCAAACTCTTGTATAGACTTTAACACAATCCCAATTAACATCACCATAGTTTTCTTCCACAGCTTGGAAAAAAAGTCCTTAGATTCATTTGGAAAAACAAAAGAGCCCGAATAGCCAAAAACACACCCTGAGTAAAAGAGCAACACGGGGGGAATCTCTATACCAGACTTCAAACTATACTACAGGGCTATAGTCATAAAAACAGCCCAGTACTAGGCACAAAAACAGACCTGTTGACCAATGGAAACAAACTGAAGATCCAAACTTGAGCACATCAATTTCAGCCATCTCATATTTGACCAGGGGGGCTAAGAAGCCACAATGGAGAAAAGACAGCATCTTCAGCAAGTGGTGTTGGCAACACTGGATCACCACTTGTAGAAGATGAAATTAAACCCTACCTCTTGCCTCTGTACAAAAGTCAACTCCAGATGGATTAAAGACCTCATGTGAAACCCCAAACTCTGAGTCGAAGAAGAAAAGTTGCAGCAGACTATCAGACATAGACGTAGGAAATGACTTCCTAAATCAGACAGCAGCTGGCAAGAATTAAGGTCGATGATTGACAAATGGGACCTCTTAAACTCAAAGCTTCGTACCTCAAAAAGAAACAATCAAGGAAGTGAAGAAAATCCCAGAGTGGGAGAAACCTTTCACTGCAGAAACATCTGGACAAAGCATTGATTCCAGAATATATAAACTACTCGAAAAACAAGAAGAAATAAAGCAAATGACCCACTCATAGATGGAGCAAGAGCTGAACAGAGACTTCATAAGTGAGGAATAGAGATGCTGAGAAACATCTTAAGGAGTGTTCAACATCACTAATCATTAAGGAAAGCAAATCAAAAACCACTTAAGATTCATCTTACTCCAATAAGACTGGCTAGGATCAAGAAAACAAATGATACCAAGTGCTGGAGAGGTTGTGGGGAAAGGGGAACACTCATCCTGCTGGTGGGAATGTAAACTCTACAGCCACTATGGAAAGCAGTGTGAGAACCCTTGGAAGACTTGAATGAACTTGCCACCCGACCCAGCCATACACCACTCCTGGGCATGTACCCTCAAGACTCACCCCACTGCAGAGATACATGCAGCCATGTTTATTTTAGCTCTCTTCACAATAGCAAGGAGCTGGAAGCAACCCAAATGCCCCTCAACTGCCGAGTGGATAGAGAAAATGTGGTACATCTACACAATGGATTCTATGCAGCAGTAAAGAAAGACGACATCATGAGCTTTGCAGGAAAATAGCTGGAGCTAGAGGACATCATGCTGAGTGAAGTAACACAGTCCCAGAAAAGCAAACGACGAATGGTATCCCTCATCTGTGGATGCTAGTGCCAATTACCTAGTTGTAAGTATTTCTTGTGCATGGCCCCTTGAGCTTTTGTGTAAGCAGTTGGGAGTGATGCATACTGGAAACAACAACAACAACAATAACAACAACAGAAAGGACTGCATCAAAGAACTGACTGAAACAGTGAACGTCTGCTCAAAACAGTCAACTTCCACATGGAACATATCGAGAAAGACTGAGAAAGAGATGAAAAGCATGTCTGGCAGAATACATGATCTCTGGTGGGGTGGGGGGATGGGGGCGACACGGATCTAGATTTGATAATCTTGTACAAAATATATATTAAAAATAAATAAATAAATAAATAAAATTTGAAAAAAGGTGCCACCAACCCACACACAAAAAAGAAAAAGCAACAATGTGAGATAACACTGATTTGTGCCACCACAATAACCATTTCATATTTGCACATATACCTGAACTTCCACTCGATGCTTATAAATCTCAAATATACAGCATAAAATTTACTAAAAAGAAAAAAAATGGAGCAGGGCATGGTGGTGCATGCCAGTAATCTCAAGACTGGAAGGGCTGACAATGGAATATTTGAGTATCTGAAACCAGCCCTGGCCACATAGTGAGACCCATATATGTGCATGTATGAATGAACAAACAAACGAATGAACGAATGAAAATAAATAAGTCAGACAGAAGAGAAATATGTAGGAGGAAGTGGTGGTCTGGAATTGGAAGCTAATTGACAGAACAAACCTAATGGATTCTGAAGTCTCATAAGAGATCCCATCTATTGAGCCGGGCGTGGTGGCGCACACCTTTAATCCTAGGGACCCTGTATATGAGGTAAATGAGGCTGAACGTCTTTTTTAAAAACTTTTTTTTTAGGGGCTGGAGAGATAGCCTAGCGGTTAAGAGCACCGACTGCTCTTGCAGAGGACCCGGGTTCGATCCCTAGCACCCACATGGCAGCTAAGAACTGTCTGTAACTCCAGTTCCAGGAGAACTCCAGTTCCAGGGGAATCCGACGCCCTCTTCTGACCTCCGCGGCATTGCATGACACGGGTGCACAAACCTACAGGCAGACAGTACACTCATATGAGTTAAAGATGGTTCTTAGCCACCATGTGGGTGCTGGGAATCGAACCCGGGTGAGGCTGAACATTTTTTTTTTTTTTTGGTCTTTTCGAGCAAGACAGGATCTCCCTGTAGCCCCAGCTGTCCTGGAACTCACTCTGTAGACCAGGCTGGCCTTGAACTCACAAATATCCGCCTGCCTCTGCCTCCCAAGTGCTAGGATTAAAGGCGTGCGCCACCACGCCCGGCTGAGGCTGAACATTTTAATTGTTGCAGCATGCAATTGGAATTGTCAAATCTTCCTTTTGAATCTGATGACAAATGATGCACAATAAGAAAAAAAAAATGTGGTTAGTTCCGGGCTAATCGGCAGGTCATGGGAAAGCTCAGGAGCCGAGCATGGTAAGAAGAGCCACGTGTGTTTTGTGCAAAGAAATAGCATTAATGTTAGTCGGAAATAGTCAAGGCCATCCATGACCCAAACAAGACAAGGTGTGAACTAGGTAGGAATGGGCCCACGATGGGAAGTCGGGACCTGAGTGCATACCAAGCCCTTGAGCTGAAATTGGAGGCTCTTAAAGAACTGTGGGTCTGGGTGTGGTGGGCACTCAAGAGGCAGAGGCAGGTGGATCTCTGTGAGATCGAGGCCAGCCTGGTCTATACAGTGTGTTTCAGGCTAACTGGGGCCACAGGCAGATCCCGTCCAAAGAACAAAGCAAAAACAAACAAGAACAGACAAAAAGAACCCCTGAGGACCCTTTCAAGAAATAGACTCATGAAGAATGGTGAAGACTGAGGAGGAATATGTACAGCAGATCACTCGAGCAGTGAAGGATGGATTTCAGCACACAGCTTCTTTGAAGAGACTGTGGCAGAGCTGGGTGTGGTGCTGCATGTCAGTAATCCCAGCGCTTCAGCATCAGGGCAAGTCTGAGATTGAGACCAGCCTGGGCAACATGAGACTGACAGAGAGGGTGTGGAAAGGAGAAAGAGAGAGAGAGAGAGAGAGAGAGAGAGAGAGAGAGAGAGAGAGAGAGAGAGAGAGAGAGAGAAGAGAAGAGAAGAGAGGAGAGGGGAGAGGAAGGGAAGGGAAGGGAGGGAAGGGATGGGAAGAGGAAGGGGACAGGAAGGGAGGGGAGGGAAAAGCTTTGTTTAAAGACAGTGGCCGTAGAGACCTGGCCATGAAAGTCCCTCATGGAGGGTTCTTCCGGGATGATTCAGGGATCTTTTTGGCAGAGGCAGAGTTGGCGGAGATTGAATTGAACCAGGAGAAGACTCTTGGTTCCCTCCTGTGGAGGCTACCCTGCTCCCTGAAGTCTCGTTGACTCACTCCTATATTCTTCTAATTAATTAAGTAAATAGGTAAGTAGGGATTTTGGTTGTTGCTGTTATTATTGGGTCTCCTGATAACCTCAGATGGCCTAAAACTTGCTATGTAGACCAGGCTGGCTTTGATCTATCACAGAGATCTCTCTGCCTCTGCCTCCTAGTGCTAGTGCTAGGATTGAAGGTATATCTCCACTACCATGCCTGACTCTTTTTTTTTTAAAAAATTTTTATGTGTATGACTGTATTGCCTGCATGTGTGTAAGTGTGCCCATGTTGTGCAGTGCCTAGGGAGGTCAGAGGAAGACACTGGATCCCCTGTGTGCTGCATAGCTTTAGTGTCAACTTGACACACCTGGGTCGAGGGAGCCTCAATTGGGGAATCGGCTCCATTGTATTAGCCTGTGGCCACGTCTGTGGAGTATTGTCTTGATGGTTGACCAGTGTGGGAGGGCCCAGCCCACTATGAATAGTGCCACCCTGGGCAGGTTGTTGTGTAGTGTATAAGAAGGCAGGCTGGGCATGAGCCAGGGGACCAAAGCCAGTGAACAGCATTCCTCCATGGCCTGTGCTTCAGCTCCTGCCTCCAGGTTCCTGCCCTGAGTTCCTGTCTTGGGTTCCCTGAGTGATGAACTATGACCCAGGAGATGTGAGCTGAATAAACCCTTTCCTCCCTGAGTTGGTGTCAGTCAGAGTGTTTTGTCACAGCAATGGAAGACAAACTAGAACAGAAATTGGTACCAGAGAGTGGGGTATTGCTGTGACAGACCTGACCTTGGTGTTTTGGGGAAGGATTGTGGAGGCGTTTGGAACTTTGGGCTGGGAAGATCATTGAATGCCTAAAGATTGTTGCTGTGGAGCTTGGAGCAGTTTTGCTGAAGGATTTGTAGAAGATGGAGGCCTGGCTTGTGAAGTTTCTAGTTTCAAAGGGGAGCAGAGATCTTCAGGACTGTGTAATCTGTGGGTTCTGGTCAGCTGGGGCTGAAGAATCAGCTGTAAGTAACAAGAGACCAGAACCTGAAGTGAGATCTTTGTTGTACTAGGACAATTGATGCTGGTTAGCTGGGGCTGAAAAATCAGCTGTAACAAGAGACCAGCATCACTGTGGTGAAATCTTCTGGGAAGAATTTCTTCAGGGTCAGCACACAGAAACTGTGGTCCAGAAGGGGCCTAAGCCTCCATCTCAAGCCAGAAGCAGGACTTGGTAGTGTGTAAGAGTCTCCTAGATGGTTCTGGTGTTGAAATTTGAGGGGGTCACAGAGAGCAGCCGAGGCTTGGCACTGTGAGAGGTCAGGAAAGACCATGGTGGAAGTGCACCTCGGTTGCAGTGGAGACCCCAGGATTGCAGGGGTCATGGAGAGAAGCTGAGGCTTTGCACCAGGAGAGGTCAGAAGAGACCATTGGTGAAGGTGCTGCCTCAGTTTCAGTGGCGACTCCAGCTTTTTGGAGATGCCAGGACCATGGGACGACCACCAAGAGCAGCGGCAGGTGTGGAATGGAGTTGGCCTGGGCCTGTGAGATGAGCTGTGTGTGCCACGGATGGCAGAGTCAGAGAAGGGGAGCTGCCAAAACCCTTTGGAGCCCAGAAGATCATGAGTGAATCCCAGGTGTCCAGCCTCAAGCTACTTTGCTGGACTTAGGTTTTGTTTGAGAGTACCTGATTCTTCCCTTTGAAATAAGACAGTACTTGTTTTGGATTTTACAGCAACCCACAGTTAAGAGACTTTTAATAGACTGTGAACTTTTAAGCGTTTGGACATTTTAAGGACTGTGGGGCTTTTAAGGTTGTACTGTCTTAGGTTGTGATTAATGTTAACATCATACTTTGGGGACAAGAACTGGAAAGGTGGTGGTTTAATAGTGATGTCTTGTGTGTCAAGTTGACAAGGGGTCAATTGTGCTGGATAGCTTTAGTGTCAACTTGACACACCTGGGTCGAGGGAACCTCAATTGGGGAATTGGCTCCATTGGATTGGCCTGTGGCCACGTCTGTGGAGTATTATCTTGATGGTTGAGCAGTGTGGGAGGGCCCAGCCCACTATGAGTAGTGCCACCCTGGGCAGGTTGTTGTGTAGTGTATAAGAAGGCAGGCTGGGCATGAACCAGGGGACCAAAGCCAGTGAACAGCATTCCTCCATGGCCTGTGCTTCAGCTCCTGCCTCCAGGTTCCTGCCCTGAGTTCCTGCCTTGGGTTCCCTGAGTGATGAACTACGACCCAGGAGATGTGAGCTGAATAAACCCTTTCCTCCCCAAGTTGGTGTCAGTCAGAGTATTTTGTCACAGCAATGGAAGACAAACTAGAACACCCTGGAACTGGAGTTACGGATGATTGTTAGCTGCCATATGGGTGCTGGGAATCAAACCCGGGTCCTCTGCAAGAGTAGTCAGTGCTCTTAACCAGTGAACCATCTCTCCAGCCCAATTCATTCTTTTTCTTTTCTTTCCTTTTCTTCCTTCCCTTCCTTCCTTCCTTCCTTCCTTCCTTCCTTCCTTCCTTTCTCTCTCTCTCTCTCTCTTTCTTTCTTTCCTATTAAGATAGAGTCTTCTCATATAACCCAGGCTAGACTTGAACTCCTCATCTCTCTCCTCCCAGTTGCTGGTATTACAGGCATGTACCATCACATCTGGCTTTCAATTTCTAATCAGATGTATCAAAAAGAGACCTGGAGGGGCTCAGTGGGGAAGGCATTTGTTCCCAAGCTTGAGGACCTGTGTTTGATCCCCAGGACCCACATGGTAGAAGGAGAGGACAGATTCCTGTGAGTTGACCTCGGACCTCCACAGCCATGCCATGACAGGTGTACATATATGGTTATACACACATGCACACACATACGCAAATACATAATAAACTTGAAATAAAGAAACATATTGATATTGGCAAGAAACAAAATATAAGATGAAAACTGAGGAGCTGGAGAGAGGGCTCAACAGTTAGTGGCACATACTGCTCAACAGTTAGTGGCACATACTGCTCAACAGTTAGTGGCAAATACTGCTCAACAGTTAGTGGCACATACTGCTCAACAGTTAATGGCACATACTGCTCAACAGTTAGTGGCACATACTGCTCAACAGTTAATGGCACATACTGCTCAACAGTTAGTGGCACATACTGCTCAACAGTTAGTGGCACATACTGCTCAACAGTTAGTGGCACATACTGCTCTTGCAGAAGACCCAGGTTCAGTTCCTGTCACCCATGTCCTGTGGCTCATGACCATCTGTAACTGTGGCTCCATGGGACCCAGCACCCACTTCTGGCCTCTGGGGGCCTCTGCACATACTCATGTACAACACAAAAACACTTTTTTTTTTAAATAGAGATCTCTGGAAACTGTAGGCAGAACTCAAGAGAACTCTCTGTATGAACATATGACCTGTTTAGCTTCATCAATGAAGCTGGCAGTGGAGAATCTGCTACCTTCTCACATGAAAAGCAGAGGACTCTACCAGATTCTCCTAAAGGGCCCCTTAATGCATGAGAGGGCACTGAAGGAGCCTGGGAAATCTCTCTTACGCTGCTGACACAGGGCCAGGAAGAGCACCCAGCTGTTCTTGTAAAGGGCTAGGTAGAAAGACTTAAAGAGATAGTCTGTGGGGTTTGTCTTTTGTTTTGTTTTATGAAGCAGGGTTTCATGTAGCCCAGGCTGGCTTCAAACACTCCATAGCTGAAGAGGACTCAGAGCTTTGGACCCTCCAGAGTGCTAGGATTGCAGGCATCCACCACCATGCCTGGTTTATGTAGTGCCGGGACTATGACGAGCAGATCCCGTAGGGTCCTGTGGGCCACATACTCTGTCATGACCACCCGGCTCTGCCTTTGTAGCGTAAAAGCAGCTAAACGATAGGCAAAGGAATGTTATGCCTAGGTTTCAATAAAACTTTATCCATGAAAACATGTGGAAGCCTGGATCCTTCCCTCAAACAGTAGCTGGCCAAAGTTTGATATATCTGACAAAAAAAATCTGCCCGGATCAGGGCATTGGTACAACTTCTCGAAGGTGAAGATGGAAATCTCTGATGTGCCTACTGGAAACAGCAAGTCCTGACCCAGGTGTGTCATGGAGATGACAATGTCTGTGAGCCTGGCTGTAACTGGAGAGAAACAAGTAACCAACTGGAACCTGGAAGCTGACTGGGCCAGCGCCTCATCAGATGGCAGCAGTAGTGACCCCGCCTCTTTCCCATCTGGAGGTAAAGGGTCTCTTGCTCTAAGTGCCAAGATTCTCTGAGTTTCAAGGCTCACCCAAGAGACCTGAACTGGCAGACAACAGCCCAGGTGGGATCCAGACAACATTGACACCAACTACAGGTCTCTGGTGGGGAAGATTCTCAACTCAGGACACAGGAGTCATTTTACGCTCAATCATGAAAAACGACAATGATTTCTATTTTGAAGCATTCAGGACAGAACTGGAATGGCTTTGAGTGACCCCCATGGATGCTGCTGTAACTGAACCTGTGCAGGTGGTGTGGGAGCGAGCAGCGGAGGAAGCTAGCAGATCTAGAAGACACTGGTGTCTCTGAAGGAGGTGACAATTCAAGCACTCAGGAAGCAGAAGCAGGAGGATTGGGGTAAGATCAGGGCCAGCTTGGCTAAATAGTGACACCTTGGCTAAAGAGGAGGAGGGGGAAGAGGAGGAGGAGGAGGAGGAAAAGGAGGAGGAGGAAAGAGAGAAAGAAAAACGGAGAAGAGGGGAGGGAGGACAGGAAGAAGAAGGGAAAGGGTAAGGAAAGGGAAAAGCAAAGCAAAGGAGAAAGGAAGTAGAACGGGGGAAAGAAAATATGACAAAGAAAGAAAAGAAAAATCTGTTCCGGGAGGTGGATGGAAGCAGACTGTGCAGGTGAAGAAGATTCAGCATGGCTGTAGCCTGTGCCCATGGTCATCAGCAGAGTCCAGTGAAGGAGCACGTCCAGCTAAGGAGACTTCCAGACAGCTGTTGGAAGTGTCACCTAGTTTCTCTAAGCTGTTTAATGTCAGGTACAGATAGACATAAGCAAAATGAAGAATCCCTGCATATTGAGCATTAGGCACGCTAAAAATAGAACCACCACAGACCCGGTGAGGCCACTCCTGGCTGTATATCACCAAAGAGTGAAAAACAGGGTCTCCTAAAGAGATGTGTGTGCCTGTGCTCACCACAGCCTTATTGACGACAGTCAGCAGCTGGAGAGGGCAAATGGACATTCAACATGGGCTTGAGCTTTGTCTCCCACCGACTCGTGTTTGAATGCCTGGTCCTCAGCTGATGGCGCTGGCTTGGGATATTGTGAGAACTTTGGGATGTGGAGTTTTGCTGGCAGAGGTAGGGCTGTAGGGATGGGCTTTGAGGGTTACAGCCTGACTCCAGTTCTAACCCAACCTCTGCTTTCTTATCCTCCAAGATGTGAGGAAGCAGCCTGATACTCTTACAGACACACTGCAGTCTTTCATACCTTACTGGTCATTATGAACTAAACTGTGAGCCAAAACAAATCCTTCTTCCCTTAATGTTCTTGTTAGTCACAGCAGTGAGAAAAGTAATACAAGAATACATACACACAGCATGGTGGAATATTATGTAGCCTTTAAAAATAAGGGTATTCTCTGACATGTTATAGCATATAGCATAGATAAACTTTGAAGACATTCTATAAAGTGAAATTGAAATCACACACACACCACACACACCACACACACACACACACACACACACACACACCATTATTCAACCTGTATGGGAATGAAAAGTAGCCAAATTAATAGAAACAGAAGGTAGAATGTTGGTTTCTGGAGGGGTGGTAGGGCAGCTGGTGTTTGTGAGGTACAGCGCTTTGGTCCCACTGAACAGAGAGGTCCTGGGTTCTACTGCACACCAAAATGCATCTGGGGGCAAAATTGTACTTATGAGTTTGGGGAGGGTGAATTTGATGCTATGTGGAGTTTGCCACATATAATCAGCAAGGAATGAAGCATCCCAATTTCCTGGGTTCAAACATAGCACTTTTTACTCCTAGATTCTCCAAGGAGGGAGGGAGTGCTAAAACTAAGAAGTGGGGTGTCTCATGTTGGTAATCCCAACTCCTGAGGTGGCTGAGGTAGGATGGTGACTTTGAGACTAGCTTGGACTAGAGCAAGGTATTGAAGTGAGGAGAGAGGGGAAGAAAGAGAATACTGAATAAAATGAAGAGATGGCAGAGGTACAGTGCACTGTTAGGATCTCAGAAGACTGAAAGAGCAGATCAGATATCTATATCTATAGCTATATCTACATCTATATCATCTATATCGATATAGATAATTGGTGTTTTGTGTATTTCATACAACATTTCTCAGTCCAATTTAGACTCATTCCCCTTTCCATGCCCTCTACCCCACCCCAGTTCATGCATTCTGTCATACATGTTTTGCATCTTTTTCTCAGTCTTTTTAAAGTTTTTCTCTGCAGAGGCTTATTGTTTTGGGCAGAAGTTTACTGTTTCAGTCAGTTCTTTGACCCAGTCCTTTTGTTGTTGTTCCCTCCCATTTGTATTGCTCCAAAATATGCATATATATGTCACACATATACCAAAATTATGACCTCTGAAAATAAACTGTATGTTAATTCCAAAACATGTTTAGGAATTTATATTTTTCCCCTTTAATTTTATATTACTCTAAAATATGAATACATACCTTCCACCCATATACCGAAATTACAAAGTCTGAAAAAAAAGTGGTAGGTTAATTCTAGGGCCCATTAAGGGATTCACATTATAACAGCATGGTTGCTTTCAGATAAAAAGAAATAGAACATTAAGGTTGCTCGGCTTACCTTTCAAGCAAGGATTTGGTGCTAGACCTTTTAAACTGGATGTATAAGAACTTCATGGGTGGAGATGCCCCAAGCTTGAATTAAAAGGAACAGAGATACAACAAATGAAAGATGGCCTTTGCATCTCTCAACTGTGGAGAAGGAATGGAAGGAAAACAGAAACGCTACTATATTTGAATTTTTTTCAGTCCTTTTTATTTTTCTTTAAGAAACGAATGGGTTTGCAACTGAGAATTTTATTTCTTTCTTTTCTGTATCTTCCCTTTTTTCTTTTTTCTTTTCCATACAGTGTCTTGCTGTGTATCACAAGCTGGCCTGGAATTCATACTTTAGCCCAGACTGGCGTCAAACTTTGAATTCTCCTGCCTCAGTCCTGAGTCCTCGGATTGCGAGTCTGAGCCACCATGCTCTCAGGATTACATGCTCAGGATTACAAAAGAGAGGCTTTTGATCTCTTCAGTTTTGGGTTTTTTTGGGGGGGGTTGGTCTTTTTGAGACAGGGTCTCCCTTTAGTCTCAGCTGGCCTGTAGCTCACTATGTAGACCAGGCTGGCCTTGAATTCACAGAAATCCACCTGCCTCTGCCTCCCAAGTGCTGGGATTAAAGCATGTGCCACCACGCCCGGCTTTCTTCAGTTTTATATTGGACTTTTTTTCCGTGGGGCTGAAAAGACAGCACATCAGTTAAGAGCACATGCTTTTACAGAGGACCCAGATTCAGTTCCCAGTACCCAGATGGCAGCTCACAAACATTTATAGCTCCAGTTCCAGAAGATCTGATGCTGTTTTCTGGAGTCTTTGGGCACCGGGTATGTGGTACACTTACAAGAATGCAGACAAAGCATTCATACACATAAAAATATACACAAATGCATTTTTATTTTATTTTTTGGTCTTTTTGAGACAGGGTCTCCCTGTAGCCCCAGATGGCCTGGAACTCACTCTGTAGACCAGGCTGACCTTGAAATCACAGAGATCTGCCTGCCTCTGCCTCTCAAGTGCTGGGATTAAAGGCGTGCACCACCACACCTGGCAGAATACATTTTTAAAAGATGAAGTTTGTGCCAGGTGTGGTGGAGCATGCCTTTAATCCTAGCACCTGGAAGGCAGAGGCAGGTAGATCTCTGTGACTTCAAGGCCAGCTTGGTCCACAGAGTGAGCTCCAGGACATCTGGGACTAAAGGGAGACCCTGTCTAAAAAAAGACCAGAAAAAAAAAAAAGATGAAGTTTGTTTCTTATAAACAAATAGTACAGTTAAATCTTGCTTTTGTCCATCCAAAACTGCTGTCTTTAGTGAAGTATTTATCTCATTTATATTTAGTGTAATTACTGATATAGTTATATTTAGCTATCTCATTAGTGAAATATTAAATTTTTTTGGTTTTTTGAGACAGTGTCTCCCTGTAGCCCCAGGTGGCCCAGAACTTACTATGTAGACCAGGATGGCTTTGATCTTATAAAGATATGCCTCCTAAGTGCTGGGGTTAAATCATGTGTCACCTTATCTGGCCCTACATTTATTTATTTTTAATTTTTATCTTATGTGTGCATATGTGTAAGTGCACCCATGTGTTCAATGCCCGTTGAGGCCCCAGAAGGGTATTGGATCCCCTGGAACTTGAGTTATGGGAGGTTGTTAGCTACCATGTGAGTGGCTGGGAACTGAACCTGGGTCCTCTGTAAGAGCAGCCACTGCTCTTAACTGCTGAACCATCTCCCTAACCCTGTGTCACTGAAGTATTTATCTCCTTTATATTTAGTGTAATTACTGGTATGGTTAACTATCCCATCTAATATGTTTCTTAGTTTGGGGCATCTTTGTTTCTCTTTTCTCTTTTTTTCATGTAATACATGCATTATTTTCAGTATCTTGTTTTCATCATTGGCTACCTAACATTTTTTGATTTATTTATTTTTAATTTTATGTGTATTAATGTTTTGCTTGCATGTAAGTGCACCTATTTTATAGTATGTCCTTGGAGATAAGCAGAAGGTGCCAGATCCTCTGGAACTGGAGTTAGCTGTCATGTGGCTGATGGGAACTGAATCCAGGTCCTCTGCAAGAACATCCACTGCTCTTAACCACTGAGCCTCTCTCTAGCCTACACTGCCCCCTTTAACCATCTCCATGTTAATGTGTTCTTCAGTGCTCTGGCTGACCATCAGAGCACATTCAGCTTTATGATCAGTGTGAGTCCCATACCCTGCTTTTATCTCCACCTCCACCCTGCATCCCCATTCTGTTATATTGTCCTCTTGGATGCTGAAAACTCCTGTAATACTTTGCTTATTTTTGTCTTAAAATATAAATGACTTAAAAATGAAAATGTGGGAGACTGACAAGATGTCTTGGCGGGTAAAGGCACTCGCCTCTACGCTTGACAGCCTGTGTTTAATCTCCTGGGCCCCATGGTAAAAGTACAGAACCATCTCCAGCAAGTTGTCCACCGATCTCCACACACACACCGTGTATGCACACTGGAGATTAAACCCGAGGCCTCTTGCACGTTGGCAAGCTCTTACCACTGGGCTGTCGCTCCAGTCCTCCTGCCTCAGTTTCCCATGAGCTGGGATTATAAACAGGAGCTACTGCCTCCAGCCTGCCCTGATTTTTGAAGGATGTTCTCTTTGCACATAGAATGCTAACCTTAAAGTTCCTTTCTTTCAGCGCTTTTGTCTCATATTTACAAGTTTTCTGTGAAAAATCTAGCCACTGTTTCTTGTATTTAGTATGTATAGTTAGATAAAGTTATGCTTGTCTTTCCTCTTTTTTATTTTTTTATTTTTTTCGATGGCATTTACTCTGTAGCTCAGACTCGCCTGAAGTTTTTTGTAACCATGCTGCAGCCTTCTGAGTGCTGGGGTGACCAAGTCTAGCCTAAATAGCACCTCTTTCTTAAAGGTTTGTAGTTTGCATTGGCCACCTCAAAGGTGTTTGTAACATTAGGCTGGTCAATTTAAATATTGTGGCTCCCTGCTGGGTAGACATGCAATGTTTATACGCAAACCGGAATGCATAACAAACAAGGCATTGTTAAATAAATCAGAAACAGTTACTGGATGGGGTTGGAGAGATGGCCTAGCAGTTGGGAGCACTGACTGCTCTTGCAAAGGACTGGGGTTCAAACCCCAGCACCCACATGGCGGCTGAGAACCGTCTTTAACTCCAGTTCCAGGGGAATCCGACACCCTCTTCTGACCTCTGCGGCACTGCAGGACATGGGTGCACAAACCTACATGCAGACAGTACATTCATACACATTAAAAAAAAACAAACAGTTACTGAAAATTGCTGGGCCTTTTGGCCCTTTACATATGATTTGAATGACTTCCCATGCTCATGGGCACGATTTAATAGCATCCACCAATTAATAGTCAAAACGTAAGCCAGTGAAGCAGTCACTAACAGCGAAATTGGTCAGCCTGTGTATATGGCATTGTAAATATATACATGCATGCATGAGCAAGCAAAGGATTCATACCAACAGCTGACAGATGCAGATGCACTTGAAAATGACTTACAGGCCTTGTTAAATCATCAAAGATTGCTTAAAAATATACACTTCTGGTCATAAATGTTCACTGAATACATAGCAATGGACATCGTTCCCCACGGAAACCCAAAAGGAAACACAAGCCAAGCAGTCAGGAGGCAGAGGCAGGCAGATCTCCCTGAGAATGGGGCCAGCTGAGGCTGCAGGGAGATCCTGGCTCAATCAGTCAATCAATCAATCATCAATCAATCAATCAATCAATCAAAGAGAAGCATAAGCATTGCTAAGAGGGGCTGGAGAGATGGCTCAGCAGTTAAAAACACTTGCTGCTCTTGCAGAGGACCTGAGTTTAGTTCCCAGCATCCATGTCATGTGCTCCTTACTCCCTGTATCTCCATCCACGGGGTATCTGAGGTCCTTTCTGGCCTCTGTGGGCACCTGCAAACAGGTATACACACACACACACACACACACACACACACACACACACACACACACAAACATATACACATGCACACAATTAAGAAAAGAAAAATTTGGGGCTGGAGAGATAGCCTAGCAGTTAAGAGTGCTGACTGCTCTTGCAGAGGACCCGGGTTCGATCCCCAGCACCCACATGGTGGCTGAGAACCGTCTTTGACTCCAATTCCAGGAGAACTCCAGTTCCAGGGGAATCCGACACCCTCTTCTGACCTCCGCGGCATTGCACAACACAGGGGCACAAACCTACATGCAGACAGTACATTCAAGCACATACAGAAATAAAAAAATTTAAAAAAAAAGAAAAGAAAAATTTGAGAAACCTGGACATTTTTTCCCCAAGAGTCCTTAAACACAATGTCTTTAAGACATTATTCTGAGGCCAGGCATGTAACCTTTTATCCCAGTGCTTGGGAGGCAGAGGCAGGCAGATCTCTGAGAGATTGAGGTCAGCCTGGTCTACATAGTGAGTTCCAGGGCAACTGAGGCTACAGGGAGACCCTGTCTTAATTAGACCAAAAAAAAAAATAGACATTACTCTGAAGAGGACATCATATTTTTATTTATTTATGTATTTATTTATTTTTAATTTTATTTATTTTTGAACGTGTATGAATGTATTGTCTGCATGTAGGTTTGTGCACCCGTGTCGTGCAATGCCATGGAGGTCAGAAGAGGGCGTCAGATTCCCCTGGAACTGGAGTTAAAGACGGTGATCAGCGGCCATGTGGGTGCTGGGGATTGAACTCAGGTCCTCTGCAAGAGCAGTCTGCGCTCTTAACTGTTAGGCCATCTCTCCAGCCCCAGGACATCATATTTTTAAAGACAAGTTCATTCTCCAAGGTTTCTTTGTTTGTTTTTTTTTCATTATTTTTATTTTATTTTTATGTGAACAAGTGCATTGCCTGCATGTGTGTAAGGGCACTCATGTCGTGCAATGCCCAAGGAAGTCAGAAAAGGGTGTTGGACTCCCTGGAACTGGAGTTACGGACAGTTGTTAGCTACCATGTGGTGCTGAAAATCAAACCCTGGTCCTCTGCAAGAGCAGAAGTGCGCTTAACTGGTGAGCATCTCTCCAGCCCCTCTTTGGTTTTGGTTTTGGTTTTAGTTATTGGGTTTTGTTGTTGGAATTTGTTTTTGAGACATGTTCTCATGTAGCCCCAGCTTGCCTTGAACTCACTATGTAGCCAAAGGTGACCTTGAACTCCTCATCCTCCTGCCTCCACCTCCCAAGTTCCAGGATTTTTTTTAAATTTTATTTATTTCCGTATGTGTATGAATGTATTGTCTACATGCAAGTCTGTGCACCCGTGACGTGCAATGCCGCGGAGGTCAGAAGAGAGTGTCGGACTCCCCTGGAACTGGAGTTCTCCTGGAATTGGAGTTTCAGATGGCTCTTGGCCGCCATGTGGGTGCTAGGGATCGAACCCAGGTCCTCTGCAAGAGCGGTCGGCGCTCTTAACCGCTAGGCCATCTCTCCAGCCCCCAAGTTCCAGGATTATGAACTTGCACCACAAGTTGCTGGTTTTTCGCCTTTATTTTTGTTTTTGTTTTGATGTTATTTTCTTTGAAAAAAAAATTTTTTTTTGAGACAGGCTCTCACTTTGTAGCCCAGGCTATCCTGGAACTCATGGTAATTCTCCTGTTTCAGTCTCCCTAATGCTGGGCTGACAGGCCACCATGCTCCACATGTTTTGTAAAAATGTTAAGAGCGGGCTGGAAGCCGGGCGTGGTGGCGCACGCCTTTAATCCTAGCACTTGGGAGGCAGAGGCAGGCGGATCTTTGTGAGTTCAAGGCCAGCCTGGTCTACAGAGTGAGTTCCAGGACAGCTGGGACTACAGGGAGACCCTGTCTTGAAAAGACCAAAAAAAAAAAAAGCAGGCTGGAGAGATGGCCTAGTGGTTAAGAGTGCCGACCTCTCTTACAGAGGACCCAGGTTCGATCCCCAGCACCCACATGGCACCTGAGAACCGTCTGAAGCTCCAATTCCAGGAGAACTCCAGTTCCAGGGGAATCCGACACCCTCTTCTGACCTCCGCAGCATTGCATGACATGGGTGCACAGACCTACATGCAGACAGTACATTCATACACATATAGAAAAAAAAATGTTAAGAGCACTTGGTGCTCTTCCAGAGGATCTGAATTCGGCTCCTGGAACCCACATGGCAGCTCACAAATGTTCATAACTCCAGTTCCAGGGTGATCTGGTGCCTTCCTCTGGACTCTCCAGGCACCGCATACATACATAGAAGCAAATGCTCGTACACATAAAAATAAAATAAATCCTTATAAAAGAAGTCTTAGGGCCTGGAGAGATGGTTCAGCAGTTAAGAGCACTGACTGCTCTTGCAGAGGACCTGGGTTTGATTCCCAGCACCCACATGGTGGCTAAGAACCATCTTTAACTCCAGTTCCAGGAGAATCCGACAACCTCTTCTGACCTCCTCGGCATTGCACGACACGCGTGCACAAACCTACATGCAGACAGTACCTTCACACATAAAAAAAATAATAAAAAGAAATCTTAAACTGTATTTAACAGCTGTAGTAAAGGGCTTATTTTGTACAGTACAATGATAATGACCTCAAATTTTTAAAAAGATGCTACAACAAGCCACAGGTACCAAGAGGTGACTTATATGTGGGAGTCTGGGAGCTTGGGCATTCTTGTATTATGCTAAGATGATGGTGTTTTTAGGGCTTATATTGCAGTAGTGCTTAACACAGAGAGTGAGATGCGATGAGAGTGTCAACACACCATTTTTACAGTTGGTGTGGCAGAATGCCCACAGTGACACTATGTGGCCCTGCCCTTTGCCATCTGGAAAGGGATCAGCTGGTGCAAACTGACACAGCAGCTCTCGGCCAACCCTTACAGGAACTCACCATGGGAACACTTAGGATGCCTTTTGGCTTCAGGACGGTGGATTGCAGGCAGGGTTGAATTAGTCAATAGCTCTTCGTTCCTTCCTGTAGGAATCTTCTCTCATGGCATCATAGTTTGTCAACAAAATTCCCTGAAGACACAGTACAGTCAGAGCAGTCTGCCACTGTGGGTGCTGCTCCTCCTGCCCAGGCTCCGAGAGGTCTGGGGCCTCCCTGAGGTTTGGGGCCGTGCTCCCGTCTCTCTGTGATGCCTCCTCTTGTGCTTCTTTCACCTCGTGCAACTTCTTGGCTTTATGAGTTGGCAGGAGGCAGGGGGCAGAGGGCAGGAGGCAGGGGGCAGGGGGCAGGGGACCGGGGGATCTCTGTGAGTTCAAGGCCAGCCTGGTCTACAGAGTGAGTTCCAGTACAGCTGGGACTACAGGGAGACCCTGTCTCGAAAAGACCAAAATAAAAAGAAATAAAAAAAAAAAGAATGACGAAAATGATCTCTTTGTATGTTTTTCTCCATTCTTTCTCTCCTCTTGGAATTTTGGTTATTTACATAGCAAACCATTTGGAATTATTCTATAGATTGTGGATGTTCTGATCTGGGTATTTATTTATTTATTTATTTATTTATTTATTATTTATTTATTGTCATTTTGAGGCAGGGTCCCCTAGTTGCCCTGGAACTCACTAGGTAGGGCACTCACTAGGTAGGGCAGGCCTTCCTCAATCTCATAGAGCTCTGCCTGCCTTTGCGGCTCAAGTGCTGAGGTTAGAGGTGTGTCCACCACGTTTGGCTCCTTTCAATCTTGAAAACAGATTTTTTTATTTTTAATTACGTGTGTATGTGTGTGCCTCTGTGTGGGTTTGTGTGTGTGAGTGCAGAGGCTGTGGAGGCCAAAAACAGCTTTAAGATGCCCTGGTGCTGGAGTGGTAGGAAGCTATGAGACACCAAACATGGGTGCTGGGAACTTCACTGGCGTCCACTGCCAGAGCACTACGTGGTCCTAACCACTTAGCTATCTTTCTAGTCCTTGTTCTGGGGTTTTAAAAAAATTGTTAATTACATTTATTTGTGTGTGTAGGGGGGATGCATGGAGGTCAGAGGACACAGCTTGGTAGAGTCTCTTCTCTCCTTCTACCATGTAGACCCCGGGATGGAACTCGGTGCAATGGGCCTGACAGTATGTGCTTTACCCATGGGGCTGTCTCTTTAGCTCCTGTTTTGTTTTGGTTTTTGTTTTTAGTTATGTTTTTTCTCATTTGGAAACTTTTCTATCTTTATTCTAGTTTGCATTTAAGCTTATCTATTGAAGTCTTATTTCTCCCCCTTTCGATTGTTACTTTGTTCTGTTTTTGAGACAAGGTTTTATGCAGTCCAGATTGGCCTAAAACTTGATATGTAGCCAAAGATGACCTTGAACTCCTGATCCTACTGCCTCCACTTCGAAAATGCTGGGATTACAGGTGTGTGACACCACACCTACTTCCAAATTAAAAAAATATATTTTATTCTTTATTTTATGTGTATGAGTATATTGACCATGTGTATGTAAGTGCACCCATGTTGTGCAATGCCCATGGAGGTCAGAAGAAGCTGTCAGATTCCCCTGGAACTGGAGTTACAGAAGGGGTTATAGAAGGGTGTTAGTCCCTGTGTGAGTGCTGGGAATCAAACCCAGATCCTCTGCAAGAGCAAGCAGTGCTCTAAACTGCTGAGCCAACTCTCCAGCCCCCAATTTTTTACTTAAAAATATTTCTTTCAGGAGTAGTGCCGCATATTTTTAATTCCAGCCCTTGGGAGGCCTAGGCCAGTCAGATAGTGAATTTGAGGTTGGTCTGGGCTATATAGGGGATGTGGTTTCAAAACACAATGAAAGAAAAGAAAAGAAAATCCCTAAAACAACCAGCTAAACAAAACTCAAAGTTATGTAGGACACCTCCAGGGAGCTGTGGAGATCCTCCCTTGATGCAGGACCTGCATTCCCTCTTGGGGGACCCTCATGAGTCGGGATTAACAAAATCCAGACTTCATGAGTGTCATCACAGTCCAGATTTAGAATCCTTTTTAAAAATTACATTTGCCCCCTCCCCTGATCATACATGTAATAATCTTGACCAAATGAATGAATAAGTGAATTTCAAAGTCCTTTAGATAGTACATGCAGTGTCATAGAATCATCCTAGAAATAGAGATATCTTTTTATCTACTAAAAGGAG
This sequence comes from Rhizomys pruinosus, assembly GCA_009823505.1. Lineage (NCBI taxonomy): Eukaryota > Metazoa > Chordata > Mammalia > Rodentia > Spalacidae > Rhizomys > Rhizomys pruinosus. The sequence continues at coordinate 1,721,695 of VZQC01009282.1, read as the reverse complement.
ATTTAAGCTGAGCATGGTGGCACATGCTTTTAATCTCAGCACTTCAGAGGCAGAGGCAGGCAGATCTCTCTAAGATCAGCTTGGTCAACATGGTGAGAAGGTGAGTTCCAGGCCAGCTCAGGCTACAGGGAGACCCTGTCTCAAAAAGCCCCCCCCCCAAAAAAAATAAAAAATAAAAAATAAGATTTAGGCGACTAAGAACCGTCTTTAACTCCAGTTCCTGGGGAATCTGATGGCCGTCTTCTGATCTCCGCAGCATTGCACAACACCTACATGCACCTACCTACATGCAGACAGTACACTCATACACATAAAACTTAAAAAAATTTTTAAAAAGAAAGGACTACAAGGACTGTTTGGGATTTAACACTTAAGTTGCAATGGGAAGTATTCCCATTGCTCTTGCTAATAGCTGGTGCTGGCCAGGAGACCAATCATAGCAATAAAATCTGAGTACACTAAGTTATACAGAGTATCTTATCTCAGCTAAGAATCATGATAGAACAATAGGCAAACCCCATGTTTACTAGTATTCTTTTTCTCTGAAGAAAAAACCTGAGACATAGGGAAATTAATTAAAATGCAGGTGTTAGAGAATTTATAAATAATAGATCTAAGATTGTGCTCATGCATTTTTTTTTGTATCTTTTCTGTTACTAAGTGTCAATATTTCATTTAAACTGTCTAAAAGCTTAGTAACGTTTTTCTTTTTTAATTTATTCTTTATGTGTATGAATGTACTGTCTGCATGCAGGTCTGTGCACCCATGTGGTGCAATGACGCAGAGGTCAGAAGAGGATTCCCCTGGAACTGGAGTTAAAGTCGGTTCTCAGCCACCATGTGGGTGCTGGGGATCGAACCCAGGTCCTCTGCAAGAGCAGTCAGTGTGTTCTTAACCGCTAGGCCATCTCTCCAGCCCGTAATGTTTTTCAAATTATTATCTTTAAAATAGAAATGGGTCCTTTTACTATAAAAATTATATTTACTTATTTGTGTGTACGTTCATGTGGGCTTGCGGGTGGAAGTCTGAGGACAATGTGTGGGAGTTGATTGTCTCCTTCTACTATACAGGTCCCAAGGGCAAACTCAGGTCCTCAGACTTGGTGGCAAGCACTCTTATCCACTGAGCTATCTCTCCAGCCCATAAAATTCTTGTTTAATAGTGTTTTACTGCAATAAGACACTTACAACATCAGTCACAAAGTGTTCAAACGATCTTACTTTCCCACATCAACACAGCCAGAACAAGCGCTAGTAGCTTGGAATAAGTGAAGGGCTGTTTTCCTTGTCCTCGTTCAGGACCTCCCATTAGTCAGTGAGAGATGGTAATCTGAAGAAACCCTGACTTCTAGAGGAATGCAGAGGGAAAACGAAGGGTTAATCCTCAGCTTGTGCCATTTGAGGTGAGATTTCATGGGGCAGATCATCTCACAGGACAGGCTTTGTCAGACCAAGGGCCTTTCAGATCCCTCAGCCTTCCACCTAGCATGTCTAGATGCAGGCGGACGAGGCAGAGGAAGGGCGCCGTGGAGTCTGGGGACAGGGAAGAGGACGTGCAGAAAGCTTGCCTTTAAGGCTTGGGATTGAGGGGAAAGGGAAAGCCAAGGTTGCGGTGGTATTGGGCTCTGAGAACCTTCTTCCACCCAACATCAGGGCTTTTTCCTTAAACTCTAGGTTATCCTAGTTTTTTTTCCTTTTTAATTAAAAAATATTTTATTTATGATTTTTATTTTATGTGTTCGAGTGTTTTGCCTGCAAATATGTAAGTGCACCTGTGTCATGGAATGCCTGCAGGGGACAGAAGAGTGTGTTGGATCTCCCTGGAACTGGAGCTACAGGCAGTCTTTAGCCGCTATGTGGGCTGCCATGAGGGTGCTGGGAACCAAACCCAGGCCTTCTGTAAGAGCAGCCAGTGCTCTTTACCGCTGAGCCATTTCTCTAGCCTCTTCCTAATTTTTTCCCTTTTTTTCTTTATTTGTTTTAAGGGATTCTACAGTATAAGAGCACAGTTGTTTTCATATCATATTGACGTTGCTCAGTTTGCCGCACAATTAGGTAAATGGTGCTAGCATCCCCAGATGAGGGATACCATTCATTTTTTGTTTTTCTGGGACTGTGTTACTTCACTCAGCATGGTATCTTCTAGCTCCAACCATTTACCTGCAAAATTCATTATGTCATCTTTCTTTACCACTGCATAGAACTCTATTGTGTAGATGTACCACATTTTCTCTATCCACTCATCAGCTGAGGGGCACTTGGATTGGTTAAAGGTCCTTGCTATTATGAAGAGAGCTGCAATAAACATGGCTGTGCATGTATCTCTGTTGTAAGATGAGTCTTGTTGTTACATACCCAGGAGTGGTATGGCTGGGTCAGGTGGCAAGTTCATTCCAAGTTTTCCAAGGGTTCTCCACACTGCTTTCCATAGTGGCTGTATGAGTTTACATTCCCACCAGCAAGGATGAGTGTTCCCCTTTCCCCACAACCTCTCCAGCACTTGGTATCATTTGTTTTCTTGATCCTAGCCAGTCTTTGGAGTAAGATGATAGCTTAAAGTGGTTTTAATTTGCATTTTCTTAATTATTGGTGACGTTGAATGCTTCTTAAGATGTTTCTCAGCCATCTCTAATTCCTCACTTGTGAAGTCTCTGTTCAGCTCTTTGCTCCATCTATTGAGTGGGTCATTCATTTTCTTTCTTCTTTGTTTTTTGAGTAGTTTATATATTCTGGAAATCAATGCTTTGTCAGATGTATCTGCAGTGAAGGTTTCCTCCCACTCTGTGGGATTTCTCTCCACTTCCTTGATTGTTTCTTTTGATGTACAGAAGCTTTTGAGTTTAATGAGGTCCCATTTGTCAACTGTCGACCTTAATTCTTGCGCAGCTGCTGTCTGATTTAGGAAGTCTTTTCCTACGCCTATGTCTTGTTTCTTTTTAATTTTAAAAAGTTATTTATTTATTTATTTTTATGTACGAGGGTTTTTTTTTTTTTGGTCTTTTTGAGACAGGGTCTCCCTGTAGCCCCAGCTGTCCTAGCACTCACTCTGTAGACGGGGCTGGCCTTGAACTCACAAGATCTGCCTGCCTCTGCCTCCCAAGTGCTAGGATTAAAGGTGTGCGCCACCACGCCTGGCATATATGAGTATTTTCCCTGCACTCATGGGTGCAATACCTGTGGAAACCAGAAAAAAGGTGTCAGATCACCTGGAACTGGAATTACAGGTGATTGTTACCGAGATGTGGGTGCTGGGAACCAAACCCAGGTATTCTTCAAGGGTAGCCAGTCTTTTTTTTTTTTTTTTTGAGACAGGGTCTCCCTGTAGCCCCAGCTGTCCTGGAACTCACTCTGTACACCAGGCTGGCCTTGAACTCACAAGGTCCGCCTGCCTCTGTCTCCTGAGTGCTAGGATTAAAGGCATGCGCCACCACGCCCGGCTAAGGGTAGCCAGTCTTAACCACTGAGTCATCGCTCCAGCCTCAATACCTTGGTGACTGATTGGCTAGGGAAGAACTAGGAGACTGATGGGCTCTAAGGGAGGTGGCGTGTAGCCTGATGGGAACTAGTGGGCCTGTTTGGGACCTGAGACAGAAAGGTAGTAGCTGAGAAGTGAAGCAAACAAGCCAAGAAACAGAAGGTAAAGCCAGGATGGTCTTCTTGACAGTGAGGACAGGTGACACCCAGAACTCTTGCAGCCTCTGAGCCCCTAAAGGGTTCCTAGTGGCAGACACAGTGCCTGTAGTACTCACCGGGGTCCCCAAGGAGACCAGAAGGCTATGCCTGACCAGGTGCAGCCAGGAGGGTGTGCCTGCTGGCTCAGAGGCAGAGGGAGGAGTGCAGCTAGTTCTAAGGCCCTGAGGAAGACTTTCCTTTATAGCACAGCCCGGCACTCTCAGGAATAGAGGAGTCCTGAGATTGTTTTTGTCTATATGGATGATGTGTGAAAAGGACTCCATACATTAGTGCACCACACAGAGGCAAAACATATTCTGACCACACAGCAGGGCCTGGTGAGCAAGATCACATCCATCAGAAGGTAGTGGTAGTGCAATCTGTGTGAGCCACAGTGAATGAAATGCACAGACCCACTATCAACACAGAATCCTTCTGAAGTTTCACAGTATGAAGTAAGGTGTGGTGGCACAGGCCTGTCATGCCAGTGGTGGGGAGGCCAAGGTTGGGCAGAGGATTGCTTTTGAGTGTGAGGGGCTACATAGTGAGTTCTAGAACAGCTTGAGAATGAGACTGTCTCAGATCAAAAAAAAAATAAAGTTTCAAAAGATAGTTGCTTTTTAAGCAATTAAATAAATCTGAAAACAAATGATTCAAACTCATTTTTAGCATGACTCACAGAATGCAGGATGCATGTGACTGAAGGCAGTAGATCATAAATCGTGTTATCCAGGGGCTAGAGGGCCATGCTTTAGGGAGCCCGCTGACCATGGTGATGAAAAGATCACATGGCTTTGTTCCAAAGAAGGTGTTGTTTTCCACAGATGTCAAAAATAATCCTCCTGGAACCATCAAAATAAGACACAAAACATTCTTTGGGGGTTGGAGAGATGGCTCAGCAGTCAAGAGCACTGACTGCTCTTGCAGAGAACCCACATTTGATTCCCAGCGCCCACATGGCAGCTAAGAACCATCTTTAGTGCTGGTCGTGGTGGCACACACCTTTAGTCCTAGCACTCAGGAGGCAGAGACAGGTGGATCTCTGTGAGTTCAAGGCCAGCCTGGTTTACAGAGCAAGTCCCAGGCTGGCTAGGACTAAAGGGAGACCCTGTCTCAAAAAAAATTATTTGGAAAGTTTATTTTTTATTTTTTAATATTTGGGCTTTTTTTTTTTTTTTTTGGTCTTTTCAAGACAGGGTCTCCCTGTAGCCCCAGCTGTCCTGCAACTCACTCTGTA
>VZQC01009282.1:1675986-1715989 GCA_009823505.1 Rhizomys pruinosus | reverse complement strand
AAAAAAAAAAAAAAAAAAAGCACTGTTGCAGGAGGTATCCAAAGCCAATGAGAAACTAAATTTCAAGCTGAATGCAGTGGGTTGTGCCTGAAATCACAGTGCTTGGAAGACTAAGACAGGAAGATGGCCATACATTCAAGGTCAGCTTGGGACACAAGTGTGACACCTGTCTCAAAAACAAACAAAAATCTCAAGAACAACAACAAAAGTAATAGAACAATAGAATTGATTCTGTGATCCAGCTGTGGTCGCCCATGCCTGCCATCCCTATTGGAAAGGCCAAGGTGAGAGAATCATGACTCTTAGGCCAACCTGAGAAAATAGTAAGGTTCTATTTAAATGCAACACAATGCAACACACACCTGGTGTGCAAGGCAGCGGCTACTGTTGGAGGGATGTTGAAGACAGAGCAAGATCATGGAGGCTCTGAGCAGGCGATTGCTCTTTAGCTCTGAGTATCCATATTTGCCCACAGAGGCGACTCAAGAATGTCTCAATGAGTGGCAGACCAGCCTCACTATGAAGGGGACACAAAACTATGGAGGTGTTGAATTTCATTTGGAGAGGCAGAGATGATTGGATTTGATAAAGGAGCAGAGAAGCTTTTGGTAAGGAAAGCGGTCTACTCTATCTGGGACACACACACACACACACACACACACACACACACGGTCTTCTCTATCTGGGACACACACACACAGAGTATATGTGCACGTATTATGTGGGTTGTGTGTGGACAGGTACATGTGGAGGTCAGAGGTCAACTTCCAGTGTGGCTCTTCAGGCACTTTGCTTTTCTGTTCTGAGACAGGGTGCCTCCCTGGCCTGGAACTCACTGGATCAGCTAAGCTGGCTGGCCAGAGAGCCCAGGGATCCTTCTGTCTCTATCTCCCCTGTTCTGGGATTACAGGTGTGTACCACTATGCCCAGGTTTTTTTGGTTGTTGGTTGTTTTTTTTTTTTCTGGTCTTTTTGAGACAGGGTCTCCCTGTAGCCCCCACCTGTCCTAGAACTCACTCCGTAGATCAGGCTGGCCTTGAACACACAGAGATCTGCCTGCCTCTGTCTCCGAGGGCCAAGATAAAAGGTGTGTGCCACCACGCCCGGCTTAAAGACAGTTCTTAGCCACAGAGTGGTGCTGGGAATTGAACCCCTGTCCTCTGCAAAAGCAGTTGGTGCTCTTAACTGCTGAGCCATCTCTCTAGCCCCAAGTTTTTTGTTTTTGTTTTTTTAAAATGTGGGCTCTGGATAGTCAATTCAGGTCCTCATTCTTTTTTTTATTGTTATTAAACTTTTTCCATAAGTCATACATCATTTCTCAATTGAATCTAGAGTCGCTTCCCTTTCCATGCCCCTCCCCCACCCCACCCCGCATCCCTGCATTCTGCCATACGTGTCCTGCATCTTTTTCTGAGTCTTTCCAGAGTTTTTCTTTTATTTTTTCAGTTCTTTTGTTGTTCTCTCCAACTTGTATTGCTACAGTACATATACATATATATATATATACATAGTTGTATATATACATAAATATATACATACATACACATATCACTTGAATTGAAGGACCTCTTAATTTTTCACAGAATACTGCATTAATTTATAATATTTATTTATAACTGATTTTTGTTAAATTTCTTACAAATATTTCCTTGTTGCTTATACCTAGACTTACTTCTGAATGAGATCCCAAGAGAACCAGCAGTACTTTTCTTTTGGTCTTTTTGAGACAGGGTCTCCTTTTAGTCCCAACTTGCCTGGACCTTGCTATGTAGACCAGGCTGGCCTTGAACTCACAGAGATCCACATGCCTCTGCCTTCTGAGTGACAGGATTAAAGGTGTGCGCCATCATGCCCAGCTAACCAGCAGTATTATTTTTTAGATTATTATTATTAAACTTTTTCCATGGGTCATACATCATTTCTCAATCGAATCAATCTAGAGTTGCTTCTCTTTCCATGCCCCCCCACCCCACTTGAGTCCCTGCACTCTGCCATACATGTCCTGCATCTTTTTCTGAATCTTTCCAGAGTTTTTTTTCAGTTCTTTTGTTGTTGTTCTCTTCAATTTGTATTACTTTACATATACATAGTTATATATATATATACCTAAATACATACATGCATACATACACATATCACTTGAAGGATTTTTCCCAAAAAGATGTCATATTTTCCTTAAGGAAGTGCTCGAAGGTTCCTCCTTGGCAATCCCAAACAACCATCAATCCTACACTTTAGTTCCACATTGGGGTCTTTCCCTCCTGTGGTACCCCAAAATGAAGTCCAGTAAGTATGCCTCCTGTCTCGATCCCCCTGCACTGGCCTCCATGATACAGCCCAGGCAGTCCAACAATGGCAGTCTATATTCTGACAAGGCTGACATCCCCTTAGCTGTTTAGTGCACAATTTGGGTATCTCAGTAGTTCCCATCTGGCATTGAAGGTTTGGAGGATTCTTGGAGAGACATGAGTCCTCAGTCCATATTGGAAGGTTAAAAAGCTGTGTCTCATGTCTTTTTATTCCTTTTGTCTTTTTACTAAGATCTCAAGTTCTATGTCTGCAGTACAGTTTCTCTGGTCTTACTGATTATTTATATCTGGTTGTTCTTTCCTTTTGGATGCTTAAGGCCACACAGTTAGCTCAGATTAACCAAGGTTTTTGCTTTCTCAAGGTCAGTTGAGGATCTGGTCATCAGGGGTTTCTCCGGGTTGTTTTTTGGGGGGGAGGGTGGATGCACCTTGCTCCTTTCAGCTTTTCATTTACCAGTTCCATCCACTCGAGGACAAAATCAGGTCTTGCTAAACCAGGCTTCCTTTTCTGAAGCATGATCAGACTTTCCTCTTTATAGACTGGACAATGGCTAAAGTCCCATTAGTGGCTCTCCAAGACCTCCCTGAACAAGAAGGCTGGTGACCCAAATTTGCAGGATATTTCAAGAGGTGCCCCCATGCATAATCCCCTAAGACTTGGTTGACCTCTGAGGGCAAGGAACAAAGTTATCCCTTAGGTCCCTCGGCCAAATTGGTATGGGCGTTAAGTATGGTCGTTAAGCACCCAGAAAGGCTAAATTGCACCAGCCTATTACATTGCACCTATATTAAAATTGTATCCTTTGGAAGCAAACTGTATGTTACTTCCATAGCATATTTCTTGATTCGCATCTTTCCATTTCAATCCCATATTACTTTAAAAGATGCACACAGCCTGGCGTGGTGGCACATGCCTTTAATCCTAGCACTCGGGAGGCAGAGGCAGGCGGATCTTTGTGAGTTCAAGGCCAGCTTGGTCTACCGAGTGAGTTCCAGGACAGCTGGGGCTACAGGGAAACACTGTCTCGGAAAAAAAAAAAAAAAGATTCACACATACCCTCCACCATGTACCGAAAACCCAAGATCTGAAAATAAATGTTCAGTCAGCTCTAGAACCTGTTTAGGGATTCACAATGCAAGAGCACAGCTGTCTTTAGATCATGAGGAATATAACATTAATGTTCAGTTTGTCTTACAACTATGTACTTGGTACTAACATCCACAGATGAGGAATACCATTCGTCTTTTGTTTTTCTGGGGTCATGTTACTTCACTTAGCATAAAATCTTTTTTTCTTTAATTTTTATTTATTTCTGTATGTGTATCAATGTACTGTCTGCATGCAGGTCTGTGCACCCGTGTCGTGCAATGCCGCGGAGGTCAGAAGAGGGTCTCAGATTCCCCTGGAACTGGAGTCCTCCTGGAACCGGAGTTTCAGACGGCTCTCGGCCGCCATGTGGGTGCTGGGGATCGAACCCGGGTCCTCTGTAAGAGCGGTCGGCGCTCTTAACCGCTAGGCCATCTCTCCAGCCCCAGCATAAAATCTTCTAGTTCTATCCATTTATCAGGTTCTCATTCTTGTAAGGCAAATACTTTGCCAAATGTGTCATCTCCTCAGACCATATAGGGCTTATTTTTGTGATGTCGGGGGTCAAATTCAAATCCCCTTACATCCAGGCAAGTGCTCTACCACTGGGTTACATCTCCAGCTCTTAAGAGGCATAGTTTATTTCCTTATATTTATGCAGCAATCCTGGCTCTTATAATCTTTCCACTTCCTCTTCCAAAATGGTCCCTGAGCCATGGTGGGTGAGGTTTAATATAGGAGTCTTAGGTAGAATACAACTCTCTGAAGTCTCTTATTCTCTATACCTTGGCCAGTCGTGGCCTTCTGTGTGCATCACACCCTGTTATACAGGAAGCTTCACTTGTAAGAGTTAAGGGATTTAGCCTGGTGTGGTTGTGCACGCCTTTAATCCCAGGACTCAGGAGGCAGAGGCGGGTAGATGTCTGTGAGTTCAAGGCCAGCCTGGTCTACATAGTAAGTTCCAGGATAGCTGGGGCTACAGGGAGACCCTGTCTCAAAAAAAAAGTTAAGAGATTTGTTAGTATTCTCTCTACACCCTGTTCTGCTATGTTCAATGGGCCTTAGGGGTGGAGGTTCCACTGTAGCTATGTCACTTCGGGATGGGCATCTTTCAGACATATGTTTTCTGTGTGTGACCAGTTGTGGAACTCTGTAATAGTCTCCAATTGTTGCCAAAAGAAGCTTCTTTGATGAGTGGTGTATGGTATGCTTGTAAATAAAGGATCCATATTTAGCATACAGTAAGAAACAGAGGTTTTCAGGTCTCTGGGAACTTGCTCATCTGAACTTGCAACAATGGTGACAGCATGCACAAGACCCATGCACACAACTGGGAAATGGGCAGCAGGCTCCAATCTTACCCCAGGAACTATTTGCAATTGATTACTGTGGGATTACAGAGAGTTGATCTTCTTTTATTGTTCTTTATTTTATGTGTATGACTGTATTGTATGCCTCTGTGTGTGTGTGTGTGTGTGTGTGTGTGTGTGTATCCATGTTGTGCATGCCCACGGAGGTCAGAAGAAGGCATTGGAACTCCTGGGACTGAACTTATAGATGTTGTTAGCTACCATGTGGGTGCTGGGAACCAAACCTGGGTCTTCTGCAAAAGCAGCCAGTGCTCTAAATCACTGAGCCATCTGTCTAGCCCTGAGAGTTGATCTTTAAAGGAGTGACTCTAGATAGGCTGATTAGACTCCAGTGGATGAACTTACACTGAGGGACATCTGGGCACAAATGTTTGACCAGATAGGCCTTAACATATATGACAGAACATATGAAATATAGTGGGGGGGTATAGGGGTGTGGATGGGGTCTAATTTTATTACAGTATGAAATGCACAAAATTCAATAAAAATATACATAAAATAGGCATACTTTATAGGCTCAGAAGCACAGAATATGTTTAATGAACAGTAAGACAAAAAGTTTAGATAGATTAGAGATTTTCTGTAACAGAGTTGTGAGAAGTATGAGGAGGGTCAAGTCCTTCTGGCCTGAGGACTTTGGACTACTTGTAATCTACAGAGGATCCCCAGAAAGACAACTGGGGGCCTGTGTGCTCAGAGTCTGCTGTGGACAGTGAAAATGAGAGCATAAGCCTGGTCTCTGAGCATCTCTTTCAGTCACTCTAACCCTTGGGTTTTCCTTCTTTCTTTCTTTCCTTCCTTCCTTCCTTCCTTCCTTCCTTCCTTCCTTCCTTCCTTCCTTCTTTCTTTCTTTCTTTCTTTCTTTCTTATTTTGGTCTTTTTGAGACAGGGTCTCCCTATAGCCCCATCTGTCCTGGAACTTACTCTGTAGACCAGGCTGGCCTTGAACTCACAGAGATCCTCCTGCCTCTGCCTCCCAAGTGCTAGGATTAAAAGCGTGCGCCACCACGCCCAGCACCCTTGGTTTTCTAAATTGCCCATCCTTGAGTCATCAACGGATGGCAAAAATGTCATCCATTTGGTTCAGATTCTATATCCTTCTGTGTCACTGGACCAGTGACTAGCGTCCTCTTATCTGGGTTGTTCTTGCACATACTGATCAGTTTGTTTTCCTTTTCTTGGTGTTTACCAACAAAGTCCCAGTCTGACTCTGGCTTCATCTATCACAGAGACTTACTTTAGTCTGCCCAGCCTTTGACCTTGAGACCCTCCCACTACCTCCACCTGACATTACAACCTTAATAATTTCTGAAAATGCTTGGCTCCTGAATTTCTCCATGGCTTCTCAGGGACTCTGTAAGGATATTTATTTATTTATTTATTTATTTATTTATTTATTTATTTGGTCTTTTTGAGACAGGGTCTCCCTTTAGTCCCAGCTGGCCTGGAACTCACTATATAGACCAGGCTGGTCTTGAACTTACAGAGATCCACCTGCCTCTGCCTCCTGAGTCCTGGAATTAAAGGCGTGCACCACCGCACCTGGCTCTGTAAGGACATTTATGAGGACAACAAAATTATACACTCACTGTCCCTTGCCTCAGTAACCCACCTGTGTTCTGGGTGTAGACAGCGTCTTCTCTAGCTTTTCTGCTCCCCATATGCCACTCTGTCACTGTCTGGTGTTTTGCAGGTTCTGTTCTATGCATATTGGCTGTAGTGTGTCTGGTGGGTGCATCCCTCAGGTCAGCCTTGACCCTTACTGAACAAGTCAGTTAATGTATCATTCCTAGTCACAGATCTTCAAGTCAGAAAAAAATCAACAACCCCCCATGATTTCCCTGTGCTTCTTTCACACCACGACAATCAACACAGATTGCTCCTGTGACTGTAGAGTATGGAGGTGTTGTTCCCTAGCAAACAAGCAATCAGTTCCACAGCAGAGACCAGCTGGCAAGCTTTGAGGCAAGTCAGTGCTGACCCTGTCTACTCCACAGCACGGCTGTCCCCAAGCCTGCTTCTCTCAGGGGCCTGTCCCAAGCCCCAGGTGACTTCTCTTGCTCCTCATACCCTGAGTATAAATCAGGGCCCCACGAGCTCCTCTATGGACCTTGAGCTAATTAACGGGATAAATATAACAGATTAAGAAGCTGAGTATGGTGGCTCATGCCTGTAATCCCAGCACTTGGAAGGCTAAGACAGGAGGATTGCTCTAAGGTCAAGGTCAGCCTGGGGTACATAGGGAATACCAGGCTCAGCTAGAGCTAGATATCAAGACCCCGCATCAAAAAGCAAAATAAAAGAGAGAGGTGCGGAATAAATTAAATTACTTGTTCACAGAACTCAGGGAAACACATTTACGTATTTATCATGAAGAACATTACGAGGCATGTAGAAAAAGAGGTGCCTGGGGAGAGGTCTGGGGAGAAGACACAGAACCTCCCTTCCCTTCAGGGACCCTTCGGGGCACTACCCTCAAGGGTGTCCACCTCATCAGCTGTCCTGAAACCCTCTGAACCCTGACCTCTGAGGTTTCTGTGGAAACGTCAATGCCTATGTCAAGTGGAAGGGCTGGACGGGGAACCTGGAAAGGAGCGAGGCAGTCAGTTCTCACATTCCTCCCTCCAGCTACGCCTGCAGAGATGCCTGTCTGATGATCTGGGATTGGAACAGATAGGGCAGCGGACTTCTCTGTGGCCACTTCCAACACTGACTGGAAGGGAAGATTAGGGCTTCTGGGACCTGCCTTGGGAAGAGAGAAATTCTATTTTCTATGGTCTGTCTTAGGCAGGGAGTTAGAAGCATAATATAAATAGATAGATAGATGATAGTTATAGATAGATATATGCATGTGTGTGTATCTTCTGTAAATTTTATGTTTATAAATTTAAGACCCATTCCATTGTTAGTTTCTGTAGGTGGTTTTTTTTTTTTTTTGGTAGGCTTTGGATGATAGACACTTAACAGTTGATGATAGAAGCTTATAGCTAGTCCAGTCTGACCCCCAAAATGTGTCAGTAGCACACACATAATATTTTGTTGCTGAAGAAGGGACTAGAATAGGAATAAATGCCTTGCTTCATATGACCCCAGGTGTAAGATTCATCATTTATAATTAACTACAAAACCCCGCACCTCCTGCTCCTTGTAACAGTGCTCAGCCCCTGACAGCTGGTGTGCTGGTGACTGTTTACCAACAGCTCTCAGGGTGTGTACACATGGAGATGGGCAGTTTGTAGCACCTTCTTACTTGTGTGGTGGGAACTATTTCCATGTGGCTGCTTTCAAGCTTCCAATAGCATGTCACTGAAGTCAGAATTGGGAAGAGATGTACAGTCACGTCTCTCAGGAGCCTGCCTGTATGAGCCTGTCCCAGCACACCTTTGCCTATGCTGAACATGAATTTGAGTTCTTTTTTTTCCTCCTTAATCTACTGACGTGACAAGTAGCCACAGTCACAAAGCCAGTCCTGATGGCTCATTTCTGCTCTGCAAGGCTTGAGGCCAATGCCAAAGCCAGTTTCAGAGTCTGCACATGGCTCATTGCTACTTAATTCTCTATAGAGAAGAAAGGTATTGACTTTGGCATAGGCAGAAAGCTCTGGGAGTTTTCCTAAATCCAAAGAGAAAAAGGTAGGAAAACAGACACTCGCCTTTTACATGAGGTGGAACAGGGATAGACATTGGTTCTGGGATTCTGGAGGGCAACAAACAAATATGGACCAAGATATCAGAGGCTGGGCCGCCTCACCCACTGCATCCATCCACAAAGCTATCAAAAATAACGATGGGGTGAGTTTTTAAATTACAGACATGGAGGGGCTGGAGAGATGGCTCAGTGGTTAAGAGCACCGACTGCTCTTGCAGAGGACCTGGGTTTGATTCCCAGCACCCACATGGCGGCTAAGACCATCTTTAAGCCAGGCGTGGTGGCCCATGCCTTTAATCCTAGCACTTGGGAGGCAGAGGCAGGTGGATCTCTGTGAGTTCAAGGCCAGCCTGGTCTACAGAGTGAGTTCCAGGTCAGCTCAGGCTACAGGGAGACCCTGTCTCAAAAAAAAAAAAAATACAGACACGAGTTGTACATAAAATGATAATAGTGAATATTGAGGATGTAATGCAGTGGGTAGAGTGCTCGCCTAGCCTGCACGAGGACTTGGGTGCGCTCTCTGGCATCTCACAAGCTGCGCATCATGTCTATCCTGATTAGCTTTAATTTTGAGCTTGACACAGCCTAGAGTCACATGAGAGAAACTCCCCAGAACACGTCTGTGGGGAATTACCTTGACTGTTAACTGATTTAGGAGGGCTCAGTCCACTGTAGGCAGCACCATTCCCTGGGCAGGTGGTCCAGGGCTGTATAAAAAAGCTAGCTAAGGGCTGGAGAGATGGCCTAGCGGTTAAGAGCGCCGACCGTTCTTACAGAGGACCCAGGTTCGATCCCCAGCACCCACATGGCGGCCGAGAACTGTCTGAAACTCCAATTCCAGGAGAACTCCAGTTCCAGGGGAATCCGACACCCTCTTCTGACCTCGCCGCGGCATTGCACGACACGGGTGCACACCTGCATGCAGACAGTACATTCATACACATACGGAAATAAATAAATTAATAATAATAATAAAACTAGCTAAGCAGGAAGCGGTTAAGCGAAGCCAGTAAGCAGCATCCTCCATTGTTCCTGCTGTAATCTTGGCTGCGAAGTGAGTTCTTGGCCAAGAATTGCTGTGTGGAGTAGCAAGCAGGGCCTGCCTTCAGATTTTTTTTTTTTTTTGGTGTTTTTTGAGACAGGGTCCCTTAAGTCCCAGCTGCCTGGAGCTCACTCTGTAGACCAGGCTGGCCTTGAACTCACAGAGATCCACCTGCTCTGCCTCCTGAGTGCTGAGATTAAAGGTGTGCACCACACACCCCACCTCCTTCAGAATCTGCCTTGAGTTCCTGTCCTGACTTCCTTCAATAGGGACTGTGACGCTGTAAGATGAATAAATCCCTTCTTTCCCTGTGTTGGTTTTTGGTAAGAGTGTTCTGTCACAGCAACAGACATATTCACTAGAGCCGGCCACATGCCTGGAACCCAGCACTCAGAGGGTGAGGCAGAAGTTCATGCATTTAAGTCACCCTTGACTGCATAGGGAGTTCGAGGCCACCCTGGGCAACGTGTCCCGACAAAAGTTTTAACAATATATGAAAAACAATTGGAAGAGGGTCTACAACAGACATTTGTACAGCTTGTTCACAGTAGCTGTGTCGTTTTTTAGTTAACGTTATTTTTTGGTACTGGAGATTAAATCCAGGGCCATGTACATACCAGGCAGGGGCTTCATCCCTGACTTACATGCCCAGCTGATAGCAGCCCAGGGGCTATCAAGAGATGAAAAGAGAAAAAAAGTTTTCAATTCATTCATGTGTGTGTGTGTGTGTGTTGTGTGTGTGTGTGTGTACATACATATAAAAATGGAGTATTACTCAGTCCTAAAAGGAAGGATATTATATCACATGCTACACCTGGCTGAAATTAAGGATATGATGTTAAGTCACTGAGAACAAAAGTCACATAATTGCATTTATATAAACAGTGTAGTCACTTCATGGATATGGAATGGGACAGGTGGTTGGCATCGGCTGGAGGAGGGGAGAATAGGAGATTGGCTTCCTGGGCCTGAGACATTCTGAGACTGGTTTTGCAGTAGTGTGAATACACATAAAGCTAGTTTTATGCTTGAAAAAATGGTTCTGCTGTTCAGGAGGTGTGTGCCATGCTGGAGACAGCTGTCACTGGGAGTGTGGTTAGGATTTTCAGTCCTGCTGTTGCCTGGGCCTGCTGGAAGATGTCAGCACTCCACTGTTCCCTCCACCACCCCTGCCAACCATGCCTCCCCTGCAGGAATGGGCTCAGTCAATCCCCGGAGCTCATAAGCCTCCAACCGAAACCTTTCTTCCATAAATCACCATGAACCGAAATAATACTCTTCTATAAGTTCCCTTGGTCACGTGTTTTTTATCACAGTAAAAAAAGTAAGTAATACTGTCTCTCAGCCCAGCCTGGCCTTGAGCTTGCCGAGCTGAGAATGACCTTGAACTTCTGATCTTCCTGCCTCTACTTCGCTGGATGACAGGAGTTGCACCATAACGCCTGGTTCAAATGATAAATGTTTTTTATGATTAAATTTAACCATATTAAAAATGTGAAAGAAAAAACAGGAAGGATTTGGTAAGGATTAATTAGTCTTCTTAGAGCATTGCAGACAGTGGGTTGGGGCAAGGATGGCTTCTCTCCGATGTGACCTTCCACTCTGCAGTCTCACAGGGAGCTCTCAGTATGAATGTACTTCTGTCAGGTAAACTAGACATATATTATGAACTGTTGAAATTGTACCCAGGCCGAACTTAGGCTTAATTAAAACTTTTAAACAGCAATTCTCACTGACTAGAGTCCATTAAAACATAGGATCAAAGACAAGCCAATGTCAGGAGCTCCACGCCCAGCTTCTTATGACAAGGCAGGGCCGTCCCTGTCTGCAGTGTATTTTTATAAACTGCCTGGTGCAGGGACCTGATCCTGCCTACAGTGCCCAAGCTCCTGAGTGTAGCCTGGGTGTGTGCCAGCCAAGCAGCCTGGCTTTGGAGCAGAGACATGGGAGGGGAGCATCATTTTTAAAATTTATATTCTTTAGGTTGCGCATAAATAATGGGTTTCATTATGGCATTTCATATGTTTGTCATTTTATTTTGCTCTCCTCTTCCCCCACAATGCTCCCTGGGACCCTCCCCTCTCTGGCTGGCCCCTCCCTTCCTGTGTCCCTCTCTGCTTCCTTACAATGTTCTCCATCACCCTCTCTTTCCCCTCCTCTTAGACCTTGTTTCTCTCCATCGTGCAGTCTCCCTTTTGTGCCTCTGCTGGGTTTTCTGAGAATTACCATTGCTGTGACAGGGTGTTAGAATTTTTTGCAAGCAGCATGAATCTTGTCCTGGAATTGGCTGTTTACTGCATTGCAAGGCACAAAGGTAATAGGGAATGGGGGCCACCCCCGGGAAAGCAATGGAGGTAGAGCTGGCTCTCTGCGCCTGCAGATTCAACCAACTACACAGGTGAAAAAAAAATTAAAATTAAAACAACAGCAATAGCTGGACTCAGTGGTGCACACCTTTAAATCCCAGCACTCGGGAGGCAGAGGCAGGTGGATCTTTATGAATTCAAGGCCAGCCTGGTTACAGTAGTGAGATTCCAGGCCAGCTGGAGCTACACAGGGAGACCCTGTCCCCCCCCCAAAAATAAAAAAAATAAGAAAAATGAAACACAATAATGAAATGATGCATCCTTAGTAACCTAGGGGTTATTTTAAAGTCTTATGGTATATGTATTAAGTCAGGTTCTCTAAATAAACAGAGCAACAGGCAATATATAGCTATATACAATTTATGATTTGCTCACGTGACAGAGCTCAAGTCCAGATAGCCCTGCGCACTGGAGAGGCTGGGAATCTAGGGAACTGCTCAGTCAACAAGCTGTCCCAGTAGTCCCAATCTGGTGCTGAAGGCCCGATGGATTCCAGGAGATCTGCCGGTCTCAGTACACGCTGGGATCCATAGGTTGATCACAGCAGCAAGAACAAACTCACCAGAAGAGAGAGGCAAGCCCAGGAAAAAAGGGACCAGACCCTCTGACATGGCCTTTAATAACTGCCTCCAGTGGAAACGGTATCGCCCACATTGTGGGTGGCCACCGGGTTGAGGTAGTGCAATCTGAAGATCCTTTTCTCTTATTTTTCCTTAGATCAATCAAGTTACACCAGAGATTAAGCATCAAGTAATAACATCCAATATCTGGTCTATACCAAAGTAACTATACCATAACAATTAGTACTGTTAATACCTATATTCGGGCTGGAGAGATGGCCTAGCGGTTAAGAGCGCCGACTGCTCTTGCAGAGGACCCAGGTTTCGATCCCCAGCACCCACATGGCGGCTGAGAAACGTCGAACGCCAATTCCGGAGACTCCAGTCCAGGGGAGTCCGACACCCTCTTCTGACCCCGTTAGCACGCTTCATGTGAATGTCACAGAAACTTGCACACTGCATGCAATGCACATCACACACAAAAATATAAATTAAAAAAAAAGATGTAAAAATAATAAATTAAAACCTATATATCTAATTTGCCTTGTGCTTCATTAGTAGGAATGAAAGGTTATTCCTGGATAAACTGTCAGCCCATGAAGGGAAACAGCCAGAATTGACCAGAGTCCAAGAATGCCAACAGTTCCAGAGAAGACTGTTTGTGCTTCTCGTCCACCTGGCCCTTTTCTAAGTCTAGGGAACAATCTGCGGAAGAGGGGGTGTGGTAGAGATTGTCAAGGGCTGCGATTGGGGTGTGAAACTACACAGCAATATAGACTGGACACTATTTGATCAACTTGTTTGAACATACAGGCCCCCAGATGGATGGTGGGACCCTTGGGCTGTGTGGGTTTTGGGCACAATGCTTTCAAATTGGTTTCACATGAATGAGTGCTTGTACTCATAAATTATTTACTTATTGTTAAAAAATAAAATAAATTAATTAATTAAAAAACGTTCTATGGTATAAAGCCCAGCCAATTCCAGTGTGGAGGTAGATAGAATGAGGAATCAGAGTTCAAGGCAGCCTTGGACCGTATATTGAGTTCTAGACCAGGCTTGGATCCTAAGACCCTATTTAAAAATAGAAACAAAATAATCCCTCCTAAACCCAACCAAAATAGCCAACAAATGATTGGTCTGTAGAGTCTGTGCAAGCACAGCTGCCCCATTTATGTAAAGGACTTGGGCATCGTTGGGTTTGGCTGTTTCCACAGGGCGCTGCAGTCAGTTCATTTGCTGATGACGTCTGCTCCCATCTTTCACTGAGTTTGAGTAATACCACTACAAACGTGCTGCTCATATCTGAGACCCTGTTCCAGTTTCCTTGGGCATGTTCTCAAAATTGAATGGTTGGGTCTATTTTTAACATTTTAAGGAAATTGCATGGTATCGCCCATGGTGTTTACAGCATTTTATATCCCCACTAACATTATACCAGAATTCAAATCTTTCCATCTTCTCACACTGTTTTTATCATGGCCATTTTGGAGGGTGTCAAGTGGTCCTCATGTTTGATTGGCAGTTTGCTAATAATTATTGATACTGAATATTTTTTCATGTGGCCTTTTGGCCATTTGTATATCTTCTTTGTCATTATCTGGCTTTTAAATAATTTTAGTGGTTGTTGAGTTGTATAAATTTCCTTTTATTATGGATCTTATTTTATTTTTGATTACTGAGACAAGATCTCACATTAGCCACAGCATAAGCTGAACTTACTACACAGTTTGAGGCTGGCTTTGAACTTCTGATCTTGCTGTCTCTACCTCCTGAGTGCTGGGATTTATATTATGGGTTATTGACTCCCTTATCAGATACATGATTTTCAAAACTCAAAAATTCAATGGTTAAAAAAGTAACCCGTGGGGAATGGGCGGGAAACACGGGTCTAGATTTGTTAAAACAAAAAAAATAAATTTATGTGAAAAGATAAAAAAAAAAGTAAACCCAATTAGAAAATAAGCAATAGCCAGGTGTGGTGGTGCTGCCTTTAATCCTAGCACTAGGGAGGCAGAGGCAGGCGGATCTTTGTGAGTTCAAGGCCAGCCTGATCTACAAGTGAGTTCCAGGACAGCTGGCCTACAGGGAGACCCTGTCTCAAAAAGACAAAAAAAAAAAAAAAAAAAAAAAAAAAAAAAAAAGAAAAAGAAAAGTAATAGAAGACACACAGATAGCCGAACAATTACATGAAACAACTAATTTTTGTCATGTGAATATGTGATAGTGCCTGTAGGTTCATGTGCACTGGTGTTGTTGTTTGGGAAAGTTGTGNTGCACGGGACTGAACGTCGAAGGTTCCTAGAAAAAGAAGGTGTGAACATGTAGTTGGCAGGTGTGAACATATAGGTGTGAACATGTAGTTGGCAGGTGTGTTAGGGTTCACTGCTGGGACGAAATACCTGACTAAAATGACCGAAGGAAGAAGAGGTTATTATTTGCTCACAGTTTGAGGGAATACAGTCATCGTGACAAGGGAGGGCACGGCAGCAGGAGTGTGAGGCGGCTGGCTGCGCAAGGAAGCAGAGAGAGGAGAACTGGAGCTGAGACTGCCTTCTCCTTTCATTCCGGACAGCACCCCGTGGGTGGTGAATACAGCAAGCTACACATAGAGCAATTTACAGAGAGAAATTCATCGAATGAGTTCAATATATGTTAGCTTTTTTTTGGTGTTTTTGAGACAGGGTCTCCCTTTAGTCCCAGCTGGCCTGGAGCTCACTCTGTAGACCAGGCTGGCCTTGAACTCACAGAGATCCACCTGCCTCTGCCTCCTGAGTGCTGAGATTAAAGGTGTGCACCACCACACCCCACCTGCCTTCAGATTCTTGCCTTGAGTTCCTGTCCTGACTTCCTTCAATAAGGGACTGTGACCTGTAAGATGAAATAAATCCCTTCTTTCCCTGTGTTGTTTTTGGTAAGAGTGTTCTGTCACAGCAACAGAATATTCACTAGAGCCGGCCACATGCCTGGAACCCAGCACTCAGGAGGTGAAGGCAGAAGAGTCATGCATTTAAGGTCACCCTTGACTGCATAGGGAGTTCGAGGCCACCCTGGGCAACGTGTCCCGACAAAAGTTTTAACAATATATGAAAAACAATTGGAAGAGGGTCTACAACAGACATTTGTACAGCTTGTTCACAGTAGCTGTGTCGTTTTTTAGTTAACTTATTTTTGTGGTACTGGAGATTAAATCCAGGGCCATGTACATACCAGGCAGGGGCTTCATCCCTGACTTACATGCCCAGCTGATAGCAGCCCAGGGGCTATCAAGAGATGAAAAGAGAAAAAAAAAGTTTCATTCATTCATGTGTGTGTGTGTGTGTGTGTGTGTGTGTGTGTGTACATACATATAAAATGGAGTATTACTCAGTCCTAAAAGGAAGGATATTATATCACATGCTACACCTGGCTGAAATTAAGGATATGATGTTAAGTCACTGAGAACAAAAGTCACATAATTGCATTTATATAAACAGTGTAGTCACTTCATGGATATGGAATGGGACAGGTGGTTGGCATCGGCTGGAGGAGGGGAGAATAGGAATTGCTTCCTGGGCCTGAGACATTCTGAGACTGGTTTTGCAGTAGTGTGAATACACATAAAGCTAGTTTTATGCTTGAAAAAATGGTTCTGCTGTTCAGGAGGTGTGGCCATGCTGGAGAAGCTGGTCACTGGGAGTGTGGTTAGGATTTTCAGTCCTGCTGTTGCCTGGGCCTGCTGGAAGATGTCAGCACTCCACTTTCCCCTCCAGCCACCCCTGCCAACCATGCCTCCCCTGCCAGGATGGGCTCCAGTCAATCCCTCTGGAGCCATAAGCTCCAAGAAACTCTTCCTTCCATAAATCACCATGAACCGAAATAAACTCTTCTATAAGTTCCCTTGGTCACTGTGTTTTATCACAGTAACAAAAAGTAAGTAATACTGTCTCTCAGCCCAGCCTGGCCTTGAGCTTGCCGAGCTGAGGATGACCTTGAACTTCTGATCTTCCTGCCTCTACTTCGCTGGATGACAGGAGTTGCACCATAACGCCTGGTTCAAATGATAAATGTTGTATTATGATTAATTTACCATATTAAAAAATGTGAACAGAAGAAACAGGAAGGAATTTGGTAAGGATTAATTAGTCTTCTTAGAGCATTGCAGACAGTGGGTTGGGGCAAGGATGGCTTCTCTCCGATGTGACCTTCCACTCTGCAGTCTCACAGGGAGCTCTCAGTAGAATGTACTTCTGTCAGGTAACTAGACATGATTTATGAACTGTTGAAATTGTACCCAGGCCGAACTTAGGCTTAATTAAAACTTTTAAACAGCAATTCTCACTGACTAGAGTCCATTAAAACATAGGATCAAAGACAAGCCAATGTCAGGAGCTCCACGCCCAGCTTCTTATGACAAGGCAGGGCCGTCCCTGTCTGCAGTGTATTTTTATAAACTGCCTGGTGCAGGGACCTGATCCTGCCTACAGTGCCCAAGCTCCTGAGTGTAGCCTGGGTGTGTGCCAGCCAAGCAGCCTGGCTTTGGAGCAGAGACAGTGGGAGGGGAGCTCATTTTTAAAATTATATTCTTTAGGTTAGCGCATAAATAATGGGTTTCATTATGGCATTTCATATGTTTGTCATTTTATTTTGCTCTCCTCTTCCCCCACAATGCTCCCTGGGACCCTCCCCTCTCTGGCTGGCCCCTCCCTTCCTGTGTCCTCTTCTGCTTCCTTACAATGTTCTCCATCACCTCTCTTCCCCTCCTCTTAAGACCTGTTTCTCTCCAATCGTTTGCAGTCTCCCTTTTGTGCCTCTGCTGGGTTTTCTGGAATTACCATTGCTGTGACAGGGTGTTAGAATTTTTTGCAAGCAGCATGAATCTTGTCCTGGAATTGGCTGTTTACTGCATTGCAAGGCACAAAGGTAATAGGGAATGGGGGCCACCCCCGGGAAAGCAATGGAGGTAGAGCTGGCTCTCTGCGCCTGCAGATTCAACCAACTACACAGGTGAAAAAAACATTAAAATTAAAAACACAGCAATAGCTGGACTCAGTGGTGCACACCTTTAATCCCAGCACTCGGGAGGCAGAGGCAGGTGGATCTTTATGAATTCAAGGCCAGCCTGGTCTACAGAGTGAATTCCAGGCCAGCTGGAGCTACAGGGAGACCCTGTCCCCCCCCAAAAAAATAAAAAAAAATAATAAAAATGAAAACACAATAATGAAATGATGCATCCTTAGTAACCTAGGGGTTATTTAAAGTCTATGGTATATGTATTAGTTAGGGTTCTCTAAAGAAACAGAAGCAACAGGACGAATATATAGCTATATACAATTTATTGATTTGCTCACGTGACAGAGCTCAAGGAGTCCAACAGTAGCCCTGCCGCACTGGAGAGGCTGAGAATCCAGGGAACTGCTCAGTTCACAAGGCCGGATGTCTCAGTAGTCCCAATCTGGTGCTGAAGGCCCGATGGATTCCAGGAGATCTGCCGGTCTCAGTACACACTGGGATCCATAGGGTTGATCACAGCAGCAAGACAAACTCACCAGTGAGAGAGAGGCAAGCCACAGGAAAAAAGGGACCAGATCCCTCTGGCATAGCCTTTAATACTTCCTGCCAGTGGAAGGTAACGCCCACATTTAGGGTGGGCCATCCGGGTTGAGGTAGTGCAATCTGAAGATCCTTTTTCTCTTATTTGTTCCTTAGTCCAATCAAGTTGACACCCAGGATTAACCATCACAGTATACATCCAAATATCTGTGTCTATACCAAAGTAACCTACCATAACAATTAGTACTGTTTAAATACCTATATATCGGGCTGGAGAGATGGCCTAGCGGTTAAGAGCGCCGACTGCTCTTGCAGAGGACCCAGGTTCGATCCCCAGCACCCACATGGCGGCTGAGAGCCGTCTGAAACTCCAATTCCAGGAGAACTCCAGTTCCAGGGGAGTCCGACACCCTCTTCTGACCACCGCGGCGTTGCACGTCATGGGTGCACAGACTTGCACGCAGACAATACATTCATACACATACAGAAATAAATAAAATTAAAAAAAAAGATGTAAAAATAAATAAATAAATACCTATATATCTAATTGCCTGTGCTTCATTAGTAGGACTGAAAGGTTATTCCTGGATAAACTGTCAGCCCATGAAGGGAAACAGCCAGAATTGACCAGAGTCCAAAATGACAGTTCCAGAGAAGACTGTTTTGCTTCTCGTCCACCTGTGCCCCTTTTCTAAGTCTAGGGAACAATCTGCGGAAGAGGGGGTGTGGTAGAATGTAAGGGCTGCGATTGGGGTGAAACTACAGCAATATAGACTGGACACTTATTTGATCAACTTGTTTGAACATACAAGCCCCCCAGATGGATGGTGGGACCCTTGGGCTGTGTGGGTTTGGGCACAACTGCTTTCAAATTGGTTTCACATGAAGGATGCTTGTACTCATAAATTATTACTTATTGTTAAAAAATGAAAAAATAAATTAATTAATTAAAAAACGTCTATGGTATAAAGCCCAGCAATTCCAGTGGGAGGTAGAGGAATGAGGATCAGGAGTTCAAGGCCAGCCTTGGACGTATATTGAGTTCTAGACCAGGCTTGGATACCTAAGACCCTATTTAAAAAATAGAACAAAATAATCCCTCCTAAACCCAACCAAAATAGCCAACAAATGATTGGTCTGTAGAGTCTGTGCAAGCACAGCTGCCCCATTTATGTAAAGGACTTGGGCATCGTTGGGTTTGGCTGTTTCCACAGGGCGCTGCAGTCAGTTCATTTGCTGATGACGTCTGCTCCCATCTTTCACTGAGTTTGAGTAATACCACTACAAACGTGCTGCTCATATCTGAGACCCTGTTCCAGTTTCCTTGGGCATGTTCTCAAAATTGAATGGTTGGGTCTATTTTTAACATTTTAAGGAAATTGCATGGTATCGCCCATGGTGTTTACAGCATTTTATATCCCCACTAACATTATACCAGAATTCAAATCTTTCCATCTTCTCACACTGTTTTTATCATGGCCATTTTGGAGGGTGTCAAGTGGTCTCTCATGTTTGATTGGCAGTTTGCTAATAATTATTGATACTGAATATTTTTTCATGTGCCTTTTGGCCATTTGTATATCTTCTTTGTCATTATCTGGCTTTTAAATAATTTTAGTGGTTGTTGAGTTGTATAAATTCCTTTTATTATGGATCTTATTTTATTTTTGATTACTGAGACAAGATCTCACATAGCCCAGGCTAAGCTGAAACTTACTACACAGTTGAGGCTGGCTTTGAACTTCTGATCTTGCTGTCTCTACCTCCTGAGTGCTGGGATTATATTATGGGTTATTACTCCCTTATCAGATACATGATTTTCAAAACTCAAACAATTCAATGGTTAAAAAAGTAACCCGTGGGGGAATGGGCGGGAACACGGGTCTAGATTTGTTAAACAAAATAAAAATAAATTTATGTGAAAAGATAAAAAAAAAAGTAACCCAATTAGAAAATAAGCAATAGCCAGGTGTGGTGGTGCTTGCCTTTAATCCTAGCACTAGGGAGGCAGAGGCAGGCGGATCTTTGTGAGTTCAAGGCCAGCCTGATCTACAGAGTGAGTTCCAGGACAGCTGGGCCTACAGGGAGACCCTGTCTCAAAAAGACCAAAAAAAAAAAAAAAAGAAATCCTTTCACTGAGTGTTTTCATGGACAAATTAGTCATATGCATTGGTGTTTGATCAGGAAATTAAAAGAAAAAAGTAAAAGCTGTTTCTTTCTTTATATCACTTCTGACACCAAATGTATAGATATCCATTCCAAATAAATCTCCAGTTGAGTATCCCACAGTTAAACCCTGACACTATCTACTAATTAGTACTACTTCTAACTACTAACTAGTACTCTGAAGGCTTTGTGACTCAGTTTCAGATGTGAGTCAAGCCCTGGCCTCTCATACTGCACAGTGCTTGGCTACAAATTGGGGGCTCCCATACCTCCTTCCCCAGGTTTGATAATATACGCAACTCACTGAGCACAGGGGGAGACTTTATTAACTCTTTCTGGATTTTTACAGAGTATTACACAGGACACAGATGTACACCTAGGACAGTTCCATAAGTGCCCTACATAGAGACGATTCTACTCCCATGGATTTGGGGTATCCCACCCTCCCAACACATAGAGGCTTGAACTCCATAGTGTGGATATTTTATGAATGAACCATCATGTGGATTTGAGAAATGTATTTATTCAATTGTAGCTGCTTGACTCCTCCTGAGAAAGGGATGGGGGCTAAGTTGAAAGTTCTATGATTATAATCATGAGCTTATAGTCATGAGCTCACCAATAGTTGTCTGACCAGAATGAAAAATATTCCTATCATCAAGGATATGCCATATGGAGTTATGAACTTGGTTGTAAAGTTCTGTTTCTCCTATCACTCAGGAAATGAGAAGAAGTATCAGAGCTCAGTGTCAAGAACCAGGCTCAAAGATCAAAAGTTAAAACAACAGGGCTGGAGAGATGGCCTAAGACTGCTCTTGCAGAGGACCCAGGTTCGATCCCCAGCACCCACATGGCCGCTGAGAACCGTCCCNCTTCAGACGGTTCTCAGCCGCCATGTGGGTGCTGGGGGTCGAACCCGGGTCCTCTGTAAGAGTGATTGGCGCTCTTAACCGCTAGGCCATCTCTCCAGCCTCGGTACACGCCTTTAATCCTAGCACTTGGGAGGCAGAGGCAGGCGGATCTTTGTGAGTTCAAGGCCAGCCTGGTCTACAGAGAGAGTTCCAGGACAGCTGGGCCTACAGGGAGACCCTGTCTCGAAAAGACCAAAAAAAAATTAAGCATAAACAAATCTTTTCCATGTGTAAAATTCCACTGGGAGAGGAATGTGTGAAATGCTGTCCTCTGGACATGATGTGGCTGTTGCACACATGAACTCACAGTGGTTATCTACACAAGAGCCATACAAGATCAAGCCAGTTAGAAATTCTAGCATGGAAGTGGGAGGAGAGCCAGGCTCCATCTCGAGCTGAGGAGGTATTGCAGTTGATGGCCACTGGGGGAAGGGAGAGTCAATTTTCTTTAGAAGTCTGGCCAATAGGGGCTGGAGAGATAGCTCAGTGGTTAAAGCACTGACTGCTCTTGCAGAAGACTTGGGTTTAAATCCTAGCATCTAAGGGGCTGGAGAGATGGCCTAGCAGTTAAGAGCACTGACCACTCTTACAGAGGACGTGGGTTTGATCCCCAGCTCCCACAAGGCAGCTAAGAACCGTTTGTAACTCCAATTCCAGGAGTAACTCCAGTTCCAGGGGAGTCCGACACCCTCTTCTGACCTCTGAGGCATTGCAGGACATGGGTGCACAAACCTACATGCAGACAGTATATTCATACACATACGAAAATAAAAAAAATTTTTTAAAAATCCCAGCATCTACATGGCAGCTAATAACTGTCAGTAACTCCAGCTCTGGGGGATCCAATATCCTCTTCTGACATCTGAGGGCATTTTACAACATGAGTGTACTCCCATGCATGAAGGCAATATGCTCATACACATTAAAATAAATAAATAAAATATTTTATTTTATTTATTTTTTTATAATTTTTAAATTTTTTTATTTATTTCTGTATGTGTATAAATGTAATGTCTGCATGTAGGTTTGTGCACCTGTGTCGTGCAATGCCTCAGAGGTCAGAAGAGGACGTTGGATTCCCCTGGAACTGGAGTTCTCCTGGAATTGGAGTTTCAGACGGTTCTCAGCCGCCATGTGGGTGCTGGGGATCGAACCCGGGTCCTCTGCAAGAGCGGTCGGCACTTTTTTTTTTTAATTTAACATTTTTTTATTGATGCTTTGTGCATTTCATACATCATTTTCCAATTCAGTTCAGGCATATTTCCCTTTCCCTTCCCCCCCACCCCCACCCCAACCGAGATCATGCATTCTGCCATAACTGTCCTGCATATTTCTCTCAGTTTTTTTTTTTCCATTTTTAAGCTATAAATGATAATCCATGAGTGACCGGCATCCTTCATGTAAAACCAATTTGCAGTGCTTGTGTGCCAAACCCCACAGCCCCACCTCCAGCGTGTGGTGAGGGGTTGTATGTTCAATACGAGGTTGATCAAATGAGTGTCCAACTACAGTGCTGTAGTTTCACCATTCACCACCCTCAATCACAGCCCTTACATTCTACGTGCCCCCTACCTCCGCAGATTATTCCTGGGCTTAGAAAAGGGGTCACAGGTGGATGAGAAGCAAAACACTCTCTTCCTCTGGAGCTGTTGTCTTGGACTCGGGTCAATTCTGCTGTTTCCTTCTGGCCTGACCAGTTTGTCCAGGTATAACCTTTCGATCTCTACTAATGAAGCACAAGCATTAGATTATAATAGGTATTTAAACAGCATAATCAGTTATGGTAGGTTACTTTGGATAGACACATAATGTTTGGATGATATGTTGATCCTGAATTACATTTTTTTCCTGTAAATATGACAGGGTCTTACATGTGGCTTATGAAGATCTCCTAACCTGTAGAGGATGTAACTGTGGCATCAGCCATGGGTTATTCCTCCAAGGAGAGAGCCAATAGCCAATTAGATTGGGATATAACAGCATATGGCGGCCTTCTGCTGCACATATTTTCCAGGCAGGTGAGGTGTAGCTGGGGGTTGACGGCGGTCGGCATCTTAACGCAGTGCTATGGCCTCTCCCAGCCCAAATAAATATTTTAAAAGTGTGGCCACGGTGAGGTCTTCCCAAGCTCACTGGTATTGACCCTATCGCCGTACACATAAAAGCATACTTGTTAGATGCAGTGTAAAGAATTTAATATTAATTATTAAACAAATTTTAAAGGGAGGATGTGAAGTTGGGAGGGAAGTGTGATGGGAGATCCTGGGGGGAGGGAGTGGGAATAACTGAGATACAGTGTATAACTATATGAAAATTTCAAAGAATAGTATTAAACTATTAAATAACAAATACTTCCTCTGGGAAGATATACTATATATATAATATATCTATATCTATCTATAATGAAGAGAGAGAGAGAGAGAGAGAGAAAGACCTTACTTTCTGAAACTATGATTTGTTACTTTATAGGTGGCTGATATACAACAGCTAAATATCTGTATTGAGGGGGCTGGAGAGATGGCCTAACGGTTAAGAGTGCTGACTGCTCTTGCAGCGGACCCGGGTTTGATCCACAGCACCCACATGGTGCTGAGAACTGTCTTTAACTCCAGTTTCAGGGGAATCCGACGCAGTCTTCTGACTTCCGTGGCATTGCACGACATGGGCGCACAAACCTACATGCAGACAGTACATTCATACATATACAAGAATAAATAAAAATTAAAAAAAAATCTGTATTGAATGACCAGATGGGATTACTCCAATAATTGAGCTCCCCCAGTAGGAGCCAGCAAAGCATAGAGACTCGTTTTTGAGTCATGTTTTATTTATTTTTATTTTTTTAATTTTATTTTTTTGTATGTATATGAATGTACTGTCTGCATGTAGGTTTGTGCACCCGTGTCATGCAATGCCACGGAGGTCAGAAGAGGGTGTCAGATTCCCCTGGAACTGGAGTTCTCTTGGAATTGGAGTTACAGACGGTTCTCAGCCGCCATGTGGGTGCTGGGGATCAAACCCGGGTCCTCTGCAAGAGCACTCGGCACTCTTAACCGCTAGGCTATCTCTCCAGCCCTTGAGTTATGCTTTAAAATGGATAGCTAAGCTCTGTATGTGGTAAGAATGTAGCATGCTCAGAGAGGAGAGACAGGATAGAGCCTGAATTTATCTCTACCATCTGAATTACATTTCTTGCTGCAGTTCAACAAGAGCTCTGCCTACGTTAGCCAGTTTTCTGATGTGATCCCCAAATATCAGAGGCAAATGACTTATAAAGAGAAAAAAAGGTTTTGTCTCCCTGTTTGGAAGGTTCCAGCCCATAATGGGCTCACCCTGTTGTGTTGGGGGCTGTGGTGGAGCAGCACATGGGGTGCGAATGTATGAAGAGAAAGACTGTTTCAGCCAGGAGTCAAAGAGAGGAAGGAGCTGGGATCCCACTGTCCCTTTCCAGGGCATTGCCCTGAGGAGAGAGTTCCGAGAACCTTCCGGTAGCCCCACCTCTCAAAACATTCCATCTCCTTCCTAGAGCATCACCCTGGGACCAAACATTTGATCCAGCTCCACCCCACAGCATGCTCTGAGCAGCAGCCACTGGGTTCAGGGTGCAGGGGCTTGTTCCCATTATCCCAGCACTTGGGAGCCTGAGGCAGGAGGACTGCTGTTAGTCTGAGGTCAGCTTGGCTGTATAGCAAGACTCTGTCTTAACAAGAAGAAAAAAACCCAAAGGAACAGAACATGTTCAGGAAGTAATAGAGTAAAAAGATTACAAAATCAGAGAGGTCAAAGTTCAAACCTTGGTATGTGACTTTATGCCAGACATCCAACCCCGCTCATGAGTTTCCTCGTGAGTAAATGAGAATTTTCAGCCATCCTTTTATTTAACTGATTTGGATGTCAGGGAAATTGGTATGAACAAGGGAATCCTGGGTAGAGCCCAATAGAACACTCTACCTGGCATCTAGAGCTCCCACCCCATGGCAGAAACCAGGGCACATGTAGAGAAGGTGGACAGAAAACCTCTTGCTGTACACTCTTGTTGCCCAAATAATTCAAAATAGTTTCCCACAACACTTTAGGGTTTTGAGACTGTGAAGAGGACAGCATGTGACCTTGGAGAATGGCCTGGGAGCCCATCTGGAGCAGCTCTGGGGCGCAGGATCCACGTATCAGGGGATCTTGAGTTACTATTGCAGTTACTATTGCAAATCAACCTTCAATTTCCAATGGCTTCGTGTAGTAACCCTCTTACGTATCCAGGGTATTTCCAGAATGCTGAGTATATACTGGAAATCAGACCCTACACACTGGTGTTTCCTATTCATGTCTACCTCTGATAAAGTTTTGTTTATAAATGAAGCATGGGAATGAGATTAATGGCAACAACTAAAATTAACTTTGTGTAAATCTGGTGTGGTGGTACATGGCCTGTAATCCCTGAACTTCAGAGGTGGAAACAGGAGGGTCCTGAGTTCAAAACCAGCCTGGGCTACTTAGGAAGAACCACTCATAAATAAATAAATAATAAATAAATGCCAGCATTCCCCTTTCTCTGCTTCCTGATCCTCCAAGGTGTGAGCGAGCAGTGCCCACGCCATGGACAGGACCTGGTCTTGCTACCATACCTTCTCCACCATGCCTGGATTGCATTCCCTGAGCTGTATGCCAAAAGCAAACCTTTCTTGCCTTAAAAACATAAAAACTTAAAAATTGAACAATTATAATGGTATATTGCAAATTTATATAAAGGAGTTCTATTCTGTTGCTGTGATGAAGCACTCTAATGGAAAGCAACATGGGTGAGGAGGAAAAGGTGTATTTGGCTTATACTTCCATCACAGAGGGAAGTCAGGATAAGACCTCAAGCAGGAACTGAAGCAGAAGCCATGGAAGAAGCTACTTTCTGGCTCACTCAGTGGTTCATGCTCAGCTAGCTCTCTTGTAAAGCCCAGGACCACCTGTATAGAGATGGGGCCGCACTGCATCAGTCAGTCAATGAGCAAGACCACCCTCCACAGCCATGCCCACAGGCCAATGTGATCTGGGAAACCCTTCAACCCCCTCACACTAACAGTTAAAGCTAACTAGGACTCTCTCTCTCTCTCTCTCTCTCTCTCTGACAAAATACATCATTATAACTCACATTTCAGCTTCTCTCTGGTGTGTCTCAGTTGCCAGTGTTATCAGTCTTGTGTTTGTGCTTACTTTTTTTTTTTACTGTGAATTTTATTTTTTTAATATAATACTTTTATTGATGTTTTGTGTGTTTCAGACATTTTTCAGTTCAGTTTGGACACATTCCCCTGTCCCTTCCTCCCACCCCACCCCAGTTCATGCATTCTGCCATACATGTCCTGGATCTTTCAGTCTTTTTAAAGTTTTCTTCTGCAAAGGTTTATTGTTTTGGGCAGAATTTAACTATATCAGTCCATTCTTTGACCCAATCCTTATATTGTTGTGGTTCCCTCCCAATTGTATTGCTCCAAATTATGCTTATGTACACGTTATATATGTACCAGAATTTTGTCCTCCAGGAATAAACTGTATGTTAACTCTGATATATGTTTAGGAGTTCACATTTTTTTCTTTTAATTTTATATTACTCTAAAATATGAATACCTTCTGCCCATATACATTAATTACCATGTCTGAAAGTAAGTGGTAAGTTAATTTTAGGGCTCATTAAGAGACTCATCCTACTTCAAAGATACATGCACATCTATGTTTATTGCAGCTCTTCTCACAATAGTGAAGAGTTAGAACTAACTCAAATGCCCCTCAACTGATGAGTGGATGACAAAAATGTGGTACATCTACACAATGGAGGTCTATGCAGCAGTAGACCAAATCTATCTTTCCAAAGAAAGGTAACATCATGAACTTTGCAGGCAAATGGATGGAACTTGAAGCCATTATGCTAAGTGAAGTAACACAGTCCCAAAAAAAAAAATGGGGAATGGTTTCCCTCATCTGTGAATGCTAGCACCAAATCCCCCAATTGAAAGGCAAGCCAAGCAATGTTATTGTTATATTTCTTTCTATGTGAAAGCAACTGTAATGTTATAATGTAAATCTCTTTAATTTTTTAAATTATTTTTTAATTATTTTTTATGCATATGAGTGTACTGTCTGCATGTAGGTTGGTGCACCCATGTCGTGCAATGCCACGGAGGTCAGAAGAGGGTGTTGGATTCCCCTGGAACCGGAGTTAAAGATGGTTCTTAGCCACCATGTGGGTGCTGGGAATTGAACCCGGGTCCTCTGTAAGAGCAGTTGGCACTCTTGAGAATTATAGACCCATCTCCCTAATGAACACAGATGCCAAAATTCTAAACAGGATACTGGCAAATTGCATACAGACCCACATCAAGAATATCATCCATCATGTCCAAGTTGGATTCATACCAGAGATGCAGGGATAGTTCAACATATGAAAATCAATAAACATCATCAAATACATAAATGAAATGAAAGACAAAAACCATACCATCATCTCAATTGATGCTGAAAAAGCCTTTGACAAAATCCAGCATCCCTTCATGCTTAAAGTCCTAGAAGGAATTGGATTGGAGGGATCATTCCTCGATGTAATCAAAGCCATATACAGGAAACCCACAGCCAATATCATCCTAAATGGGGAAATGATAGAAACATTCCCTTTAAAGGTAGGAACTTGGCAAGGCTGCCCCCTGTCACCACTCCTCTTCAATATAGTGCTTGAAACACTTGCTAGAGCAATAAGACAAGAAAAGGAAATTAAAGGAGTACTAATTGGAAAAGAAGAAGTCAAGCTATCCCTATTTGCTGATGATATGATTGTTTATTTAAGGGATGCTAAAAACTCCACCAGGAAACTCCTAGAAATGATTAACAGATTCAGCAAAGTGGCAGGATACAAAATTAACCTAAAAAAATCAATGGCCTTTCTTTAAGCCAAGAACAAGCAACTGGAGAAAGAATTCAAAGAGACCTTCCCACTCACAATAGCCTCAAAAACAATTAAATACCTAGGAACAAACCTAACCAAAGACACCAAAGATCTCTACAACAAAAATTTTAAACCGTTAAAGAAAGAAATTGAAGAAGACATCAGAAGATGGAAGAACCTCCCATTCTCATTGATTGGGAAAATTAACATTGTAAAAATGTCCATTCTACGTAAACTCTTCTATAGACTTAACACAATCCCAATCAAAATCCCCAAGAGTTTCTTCACAGGCTTGGAAACAAAAGTCCTTAAATTCATTTAGAAAAACAAAAGACACCAAATAGCCAAAATAAAACCCTGAGTGAAAAGAGAAACACAGGGGGGATCTCTATACCAGACTTCAAACTGTACTACAGGACTATAGTAATAAAGACAGCCTGGTACTGGAACAAAAACAGACCTGTTGACCAATGGAACAAATCCGAAGATCCAAATCTGAGCACATACAATTTCAGCCATCTCGTATTTGACAAGGGGGCACATCTTCAGCAAGTGGTGCTGGCCAAACTGGATCACCACTTGCAGAAGAATGAAATTAAACCCCTACCTATTGCCCTGTACAAAAGTCAACTCCAGATGGATCAAAGAACTCAACGTGAAACCCCAAACTTTGAAGGTGATAGAAGAAAAAGTTGGCAGCAGACTACAAGACATAGGCATAAGAGAAGACTTCCTAAATCAGACAGAACAGCAGCTATGTATGAATTTAGGTTGACAATTGACCAATGGGACCTCATTAAACTCAAAAGCTTCTGTACACCAAAAGAAACAAGGAAGTGAAGAGAAATCCCACAGAGTGGGAGGAAACCTTCACCTCAGAAACATCTGACAAAGCATTGATTTCCAGAATATATAAACTACTCAAAAAACAAAGAAGAAAGAAAACAAATGACCCACTCAATAGATGGAGCAAAGAACTGAACAGAGACTTCACAAGTGAGGAATTAGAGATGGCTGAGAAACACCTCAAGAAGTGTTCAACATCACTAATCATTAAGGAAATGCAAATCAAAACCACTTTAAGATATCATCTTACTCCAATAAGACTGGCTAGGATCAAGAAAACAAATGATACCAAGTGCTGGAGAGGTTGTGGGGAAAGGGGAACACTCATCCACTGCTGGTGGGAATGTAAACTCGTACAGCCACTATGGAAAGCAGTGTGGAGAACCCTTGGAAGACTTGGAATGAACTTGCCACCCGACCCAGCCATACCACTCCTGGGCATGTACCCTCAAGACTTACGCCACCACAGAGATACATGCACGGCCATGTTTATTGCAGCTCTCTTCACAATAGCAAGGAGCTGGAACCAACCTAAATGCCCCTCAACTGACGAGTGGATAGAGAAAATGTGGTACATCTACACAATGGAGTTCTATGCAGCAGTAAAGAAAGATGACATCATGAGCTTTGCAGGAAAATGGCTGGAGCTAGAGGACATCATGCTGAGTGAAGTAACACAGTCCCAGAAAAGCAAATGACGAATGGTATCCCTCATCTGTGGGTGCTAGTGCCAATTACCTAGTTGTAAGTATTTCTTGTGTATGGCCCCCTGAGCTTTTGTCCAAAGCAGTTGGGAGTGATGCATATTGGAAACAACAACAACAACAACAACAACAGAAAAGAGTGCATCGAAGAACTGCCTGAAACAGTGAACTTCTGCTCAAAACAGTCAACTTCCTCATGGAGAATATTGAGAAAGACTGAGAAAGAGATGAAAAGCATGTTTGGCAGAATACATGAGCTTTGGTGGGGTGGGGGAATGGGGGGGGGACATGGGTCTAGATTTGTTAAAAAATAAAAATAAACTTATGTGAAAAAAAAAGAGCAGTTGGCGCTCTTAACCGCTGAGCCATCTCTCCAGCCTCTAATGTGAATCTCTTAATGAGCCCAGATTACTTCTTTAAAAAAATTTTTTTGAGGGGCTGGAGAGATGGCTCAGTGGTTAAGAGCACTGACCACTCTTGCAGAGGACCTGGGTTCTATTCCCAGCATCCACATGGTGGCTAACAGTAACTCCAGTTCCAGGGGATCCAACACCCCTCTTCTGACCTCCATAGGCATTACATGACATGGGTACTCTTACATATATGCACATAAAATATTTTCTATTTTTTATTTTTTTATTTTTATTTTTTTGGTCTTTTCTAGACAGGGTCTCCCTATAGCCCCAGCTGTCCCGGAACTCACTCTGTAGACCAGGCTGGCCTTGAACTCACAAAGATCTGCCTGCCTCTGCCTCCCAAGTGCTAGGATTAAAGGCATGCACCACCACACCCGGCTTATAAAATATTTTTTAAATATTTATTTTTATTTTCTGTGTCTGAGTGTTTTGCCTGCATGTATATGAGTGCAGCCATGTTGTATGGTTTCTATGAAGGCCAGAAGAGGGTGTCGGCTCCCTTGGAATAGTGTTATGGATGGCTGTAGCTCCCAGTGGGTTCTGGGAACTGAACCTGGGTCTTCTGTAAGAGCAGCTAAGTACTCTTAACTGCTGAGCCATCTCTCTAGTCCCTGAGGTTACTTCTAAATAAAGTAAGGGTCACTTGAACATAAGCACTGTGGTACTGTGACAGTTGATCTGATAACCCAGACAGCTCCCAAGTAACTAATGGGCAGGCAATGTATACAGGGTGGATTCCCTGGACTCAGGGTGACTCACATCTGGGGCAGGAGAAGCAGAAAGGCAGGAAATTCCATCAAACTACTCAGGAGATGTGCAAGTCAAAATTTATGAACTGTTTATTTCTGGAATTTTCCACTTTATGTTTTCAGACTGTAGTTGACCCCAGGTACTGAAGACTTGAAAAAGAGAACCACAGTGTGAAGAACTGCAGGAAACCAAGGCACTAGCTTAAGTGCTGAGCCAAGCAACACATCAAGGAACAAGACAGACACACGTGGTCCAGTTCTTTAGGGAGCCACATCTACTGCCAAGACTCCAGCAAACATGGAAATAGCAATAATTGCTAGGGTTAGTGAGGGCTGCTGTGTGTTGATCTTAAGTATTATGAAAACAGCTTCACAACACCCTTATGAAATGCGAGCCCTGCCCTCCTCTCTGTGAGATGTGTGCTCTGCCCGCCTCTGTGAGGTGGGTGCTTGGTCAAAGTTACTCAGGCAGAGAGTGGTTAATAAATTTGTACACGGACCTGGACAGTGTTTAAGAGCACTGGATGCTCTCGTAGAAGACTGGGGTATGGTTTCTAGCACGCACATGGCAGCTTGCAACCATTCGAATTCCAGTTCCAGGGAATCTAATGCCCACTTCTGGCTCCATGTGCAATGTATGTATGTATGTATGTATGTATGTATGTATGTATTTATGTATGTATGTGGTGCACCAATATATGTGCAGGAAAACACTCATGCACATAAAAATAAATTTAAAAAATTTAAAAAGAAATTTCCACAGGACCACTCAGCTGAGGTGGAGGAGGGGCTGGGCTCCGAACCACAGTGATCCAGCTCCAAGCCCATCCCCTGAATTGGGAGGGTCTGCTAAATAAGCAGTGCCCTGGGAGGGCACAGGCTCAGAAGGGCCTGACACTTGATTTAATACTTTGTTGTTACTACATTAAGGTTTGTAGTGTTTTTGTTTTTTGTTGATTTTTTTTGGTCTTTTTGAGACAGGCTCTCCCTTTAGTCTCACCTGGCCTGGAACTCACAGAGATCCACCTGCCTCTGCCTCCCAAGTGCTAGGATTAAAGGTGTGAGCCACCATGCCTGGCTTGTAGTGGTTTTTACATCAGGGTCCTGCATTTTGCTTAGTCCCTGAGTTCCACAAATTACATAGCTGGTGACTATGCTGAGCTATGACAGCAAAAGGAAAAGCTGGCTCTGTTTTTTGGGTGTGTAGGAGATGGAACCCAGGGCCTTGTGCATACTAGGCAAGTTTTCTACCCCTGAGCCGCATTCTCAGCATAAAGTAGGCATTTAAAAAAGTATTTATTGGGGCTGAAGAGATGGCCTAGTGGTTAAGAGTGCCAACTGCTCTTGCAGAGGACCTGGGTTCGATCCCCAGCACCCACATGGCAGCTGAGAACAGTCTTTAACTCAATTTCCAGGGGACTCTGACACCCTCTTCTGACCTTTGCGGCATTGCAGGACACGGGTGCACAAACCTACATGCAGACAGTACATTCATACTCATACAAAAATAAATAAAAATTAAAAAAAAATTGGATAAGTTTTAAAAAAAAGTATTTGTGGGCTGGAGAGATGGCTCAGCAGTTAAGAGCACTGACTGCTCTTGCAAAGAATCCAGGTTCAATTCCCAGTACCCACATGGTGGCTAACAACCATCCCCAACTCCAGTTCCAAGAGATCTGACACCCACTTCTGGTCTCCAAGGGCATTTCATGACACGGGTGCACTTACATACATACATGCACAGGTCAGAAGAGGGCAACAGATTCCCCTTTGGAACTGGAGTTAGGGACAGTTGTTAGCTGCCTTGGGGGTGCTGGGAATCAAGCACTGGTCTTCTGTAAGAGCAGCCACTGCTCTTAACGCTGAGCCATCACTCTAGCCCCCAAAGTAGTCATTTAACAAAAATTATTTTTAATTCTGTGCATGCATGTCTATGAGGTGATGTGCACACGAGTGCAGTGCCATGCCCATAGAGGCCAGATCTCCCGGAGCTGGAGTTACAGGTGGTTGTGAGCCACCCAATGGGATGCTGGGAACCAAACTAGCATTCTGGA
Organism: Rhizomys pruinosus; assembly: GCA_009823505.1. NCBI lineage: Eukaryota > Metazoa > Chordata > Mammalia > Rodentia > Spalacidae > Rhizomys > Rhizomys pruinosus. Next base: position 1,683,305 of record VZQC01009282.1, on the reverse strand, counting down.
AAAGCAGTAATTGCTCTTAACTGCTAGGCCATCTCTCCAGTCCCAAAGTACTCATTTTTAAACATTTAAAAAGTTATTATTTTTATTTTATGTATATAAGTGTATTTCCTGCATGTGTGTAAGTATACTCATGTCTTGCAATGTCCAATGAGGTCAGGAGAGGGAGTCATATTTCCCTGGAACTGGAGTTATGGGTGGTTTTTTAGCTGCCATGTGGGTGTTGGGAATCGAACCCAGGTACTCTGCAAGAGCAGCCAGTGCTCTTAACTACTAAGCCATCTCTCCAGCCCAGTAATCATTTTAAAAAAAGAACACAGGGAAGGGCTGGAAGCAACCCAAGTGTCCCTCAATCGATGAGTGGATAAAGAAAATGTGGTACATATACACAATGGAATTCTATTCAATGGTGAAGAAAGAAGACATCATGAACTTTGGAGGTAAATGGATGGAACTAGAAGCCATTATGCTAAGTGAAGTAACACAGCCCCAGAAAAACAAATGACATATGGTGACCCTCATTTGTGGATCTTAGCACCAAATCTGTATTTGTAAGGCAAACTGAATAATTCTTTCTTTCTCTTTCATTTTTAGTAAATATAATACCTGATGTAACTCATCAACTTGTTATATAATGTAGGAATGTAAAGTAATATTTTTTTCTTTACCTGGATACAACTCTACTGTCAAAATGTGAATCCATAAACATGTTTTGGAATCAACCTATAGTTTATTTTTAGATGTCATAATCTTGGTATATGTGTGGCATGCATATATGCATATTTTGGAGTGATACAAATTGGAAGGAACAACAACAACAAAGACTGGGTCAGAGAACTGACTGAAACAGTAAACTTCTGCCCAAAACAGTGAACTTCTGCATTGAAAAAATTTTTAAAAGGCTGAGAAAAAGATGAAAGACATGTATGGTAGAATGCATGAGCTCTGGTGGGGTGGGGGGCAGGGAGGGCGAATGGGTCTAGATTTGATTAAGAAATGTTGTTTGAAATGCACAAAACTTCAATAAAAATTGGTTAAAAAAAAGAACACAGAGGCTATCAACTCTGAAACAGTTTGCAAATTACTTAATCAAATAAATGCTTTGTAATTTAATTTGTTCTGAACTGGACAAGGAACTTAACAGGCAAAGATGCTCATCTCCAGGACAGCCCTGGGCTAAAAGGGAACCTCTCCAGCTGTCCAGAGTCTCCACCTCCTTTCCCCGAAGCAACTTCTGTCAGGGACAAGTATAGCCTCTCAGGAGGAATCCCCCCCCACCACAGTGATTGGCCCAAGGCCACTCAGCTTCTTAAAGCAGAAGGGAGACTAGATGGCCACAGATTCTGCTCATCTGAGCCTTTCCCTGCACTCTCCGTGCTTCCAACCATGAAGTCAGAGGGAACAGAACTTCATGCACAGGAAAAGTCTGACAACGTTTGACTTGCTAGAAATAATCTTTTTTTTTTCTTTTGGCCTTTTCCAGACAGGGTCTCCCTGTAGCCCCAGCTGTCCTGGAACTCACTCTGTAGACCAGGCTGGCCTTGAACTCACAAAGATTTGCCTGCCTCTGCCTCCTGAGTGCTAGGATTAAAGGCGTGTGCCACCACGCCTGGCTGTAGTCATCTTTGTTTTCAAGATTTAGTTTTACTTTTAACCCAGGAACTGAGACAAATTCTGAGCAGTTGAAAGTTTTTTTTTAATAGCCTGTTGCGTATATGAAAGGAGACTTTTTAACCATAGGTGATTGAGCAGGTGGATTGAGCAGGTGGATTGAGCAGGTGTCTTGAGCAGGCTTAGTTTCTTAACAGAACAGTGCATGTGGAATTTGAATCTCAGGATTGCAGAGACAGGTTCAAAGACTGCTGAAGGTACGTGACACTGATGGACACTGCATGGATATAACCCTAGCTCTCAGGAGGAAGATGATTGAAATTTCCAGGCCAGCCTGGAAATAACAAGATCCTGCCTCAAAAACAAACAAACACGCACAACCATAAAAAAATAATTAAGGCCTAAGGCTGTAGCTCAGGGTTTAAAAGCTTACCTAGCTTGCATGAGGCCTTATGTTCAATCTCTAGCAATGAAAAAACAAAAACAAAACCATATGAACCAGTTGTTTGGCCTGGTGCTCTATACCTGTAATCCCAGAACTTGGGAGGTGGATGCACTACATAATGAGTTCCAGACTAGCCTGGGCTATGTGAGACATATAAATAGGTAAACGATGGGGCTGGAGAGATGGCTCAGCAGTTAAGAGCACTGACTGCTCTTGCAGAGGATCTGGGCTCAATTCCCAGCACCCACATGGCACCTAAGAACCATCTTTAAGCCGGGCATAATGGCGCATGCCTTTCATCCTAGCTCTCAGGAGACAGAGGCAGGCAGATCTCTATGAGTTCAAGTCCAGTCTGGTGTACAGAGTGAGTTCCAGGCCAGCTGGGGCTATAGGGAGACCCTGTCTCAAAAAGACAAAAAAAGGCATATAAAAAAATAAATGCCAACATATAATTACCTGTGTGTCAGCAGGTGGGGCCTGAGTGATACTGGAGCAGGCCTGGGATTCACTCAGAGCATCCTTCCCAGGGGATTCCTGCCCAGGATGTCTGGGCTGATGGTGTGAAAGAATCCAAGAGTTACACTCAAGCTTATGAGCCTGGGACCAACTGGGAATACTAGGAATGGAGGCAAAGCTACAGCTTCCCAGGCAGGCCAGACCTAGAGTCCACTGGAATGACAGATGGCAGGATGCGTCTTGCTGACGGTACACTTCAGGTTGCCAGAAGAGTGCAGTTAAGTAAAATGTGAATCCTGTTGCTGCGGGGTAATCTTGATCTAGAGCTGTTCTCTTAGTATAAGTTTTCGTTGGGGGAGGGTATGGAGAGTGGGTGTGGCGACAGTCCCGAGATGGCGCCCGGGACTTTAGTCAAGTCTTATGACTAACACCTGATTCCCTCAACACCTGATTCCCTCCTACCTCAAAGTAAAACCACGTCCACCATTCGAGCTGCACAGGTGCACCCTGGATACAAGATCAGGCCAGATGATACCAATAGACTGAGGCCACGCAACCTGGGCAGAGAAGGTGGAGTGGGAGAGGGATAAATAGACTTTCTGTTCTTGGGGGAAGAGGAAGAAGAAGAAAAAGAGGAAGTAAAAATGCTGTAATGTGCCTCAATAAACCGCTTTGAGAAGGACGAGCTAGAGGTGCTTTATTTCTGCTGGTCAGAATCGAAGGCATCAAGTGGTGGCCCGTACGGGGACGCATTCTTCTTCCTTTCTTGTTCAGAACTCATTGTGGTCAGGGTGACTAGTCGGTAAGCTCCCAGGTAAGCGGGACAATAAGGGTTCTCGGAAAGAGACAATAAAGCTCCCCGGAAAAGGGGACAATAAAGCTCCCCGGAAAAGGGGACAATTAAGGTTCTCGGAATGAGACGATAAAGCTCCCAGTTCCGGGACAGGCTCTAGCTAGCACTATGGGAAACACAACATCTGCCCTGACTGTGCACCGCGCCCTTAAGGCTCTATTGAGGGCAAAAGGAATTGAGCTGAGGAGAGAAACTCTAGACAGATTTTTGGCAGCGGTGGATCAGGTCGCTCCATGGTTACACAAGGGAGTGCTGCCGGTGTAGAAGTTGGTAAGAAATTGCATAGGGGATGAGGAACGGTGTGGAAAAAAGATAAAAAAAGGGAGTGAAGCCTTAGACCAGGTTAAGGAAGAGCACTCTCAACACTCTGAAATTCAAGAAGAATCTAGTGAAGGGGACATGTCAGACGGGGATGTGGAAAGCCTTGCCGCCAGCTTGGAAAAAGTGAAAGTAAAGATAGAACCGTCGGCTCCGGAACCGCCCCTGCCACCTCCTTATGCTTGCAACGGAGCAGGAGGGAATAGTTTACATCCTGAAACTTGGAGAGAACTAGAGGCTCAGTGCTTCCCTGTATTTCAAAATCAACAAGGGAACCGCTATCATGAGCCGCTAGATTGGAAGATTGTTCAAAGGCTGGCGGAGGCGGTGCTTGCCTATGGAGCCAGTGCTGCCTTTGTTGTGACTCAACTGGAGTCTTTGCATCGGTATTGTATGACTCCGAGTGACTGGCAAAATCTGGCCCGAGCATGTCTGACCACAGGCCAATCCGGACAGGCCACTCTTAATGCTCGCAATGGTCAGGCTGCTTGGGACCAAGATATGCTGATGGGACAAGGAAGGTTTGCGGCAGCGCAGACAAACTATCCAGTTCAGGTCTATGATCAGATTAATGCATTAGGCGTCCGAGCATGGAAGTCTCTCCCAAATAGAGGCGAGGTGGGGGGAAATCTAACCAAAATCCTTCAGGGGCCCACGGAACCTTTTTCAGATTTTGTAGGTAGGATTATGGAAGCTGGGGGCCGCGTCTTTGGGGACGCTGATACCGCAATGCCATTACTAAAACAGCTTATATTTGAGCAATGTACTAAAGAATGTAGACACGCCATTACTCCTTATAAGAACAAGGGGCTGGAGGTCTGGATGAAGGTGTGCAGAGAACTAGGAGGCCCACTGACCAGTGCGGGATTGGTTGCTGCAGTTATGCAAATGTCCAAAGGAAAATTTAGCCCAAAGACAGGTAATTGCTTTGCTTGTGGCAGTGCGTAAGTATTTTACATTTTCCCCTTATATTAGTACAACTCATAATAAATCATTCTCAGGATATAATGTGTGGTTGCTGTGTGGGGTGAATGGTAGTTGTACAAATATTTCTGCTTTCAGTATGCTAAAGGACGGGGGCTGGGGTAATGCAAGCTTTAGTTGGAATACATCTTTCGAGTCCACAGTATCTCAATATGCTGCAGGAACAAATGTCTCCTTTAAAGCTACGCCTGTTTGCATGTGGCCTCCTTTTGTGTTCATTGTGTTTTATGGAAGTCAGAGCGACAGCATGTGCTGGGATGTGAATGGAAATTTTCTGGGTTGTGTGTAACTTCCATACCGTTTGTAAATGCCAGCCATGCCGCTCAATTGTCCCGTAACCTGTCTCAGTATCTTACAGGAAACTGGTCTAGGGATCTTGATGGCATGTTGCGGGACCTCAGACAATCCATCGCTCACATCAACTCCACCCGAGTGGATGTGTCCTTGGCTGGTGGGCTGACAAACTGGATTACTACCGCTGCTTCACGACTGAAAGAATGGGCGGGAATTGTCGGACTTGCCCTATGCCTGGTCCTCACTAGTTCCCTGGCCTTTTGGTGCATGTGCCGTTTGCGATTTCGTCAACATAAAATGCAAGCCCTGTTAATACAGGCGTTCGCAGCAGTGGAGACAGGACAGTCTCCTCAAGTGTGGCTTAGCATGCTAGAGAAGTAGCCAAAGACGGGTAAGGCTCTCTGGGCATGCCACCAACCTAAGACAGGGAACAAACCAGTGCTGTTTGTCTCCCGATGACGGGTAAGGGGCATTGCTGCACGGGGCTACCTAAGACAGGCATTCTCTCTGCTAAAATAATAAAGAAGGGGGAGATGTGGAGAGCGGGTGTGGCGACAGTCTCGAGATGGCGCCCGGGACTTTAGTCAAGTCTTATGACTAACACCTGATTCCCTCAACACCTGATTCCCTCCTACCTCAAAGTAAAGCCACGTCCACCGTTCGAGCTGCACAGGTGCACCCTGGATACAAGATCAGGCCAGATGATACCAATAGACTGAGGCCACGCAACCTGGGCGGAGAAGGTGGAGCGGGAGAGGGATAAATAGAGAGACTTTCTGTTCTTGGGGGAAGAGGAAGAAGAAGAAAAAGAGGAAGTAAAAATGCTGTAATGTGCCTCAATAAACCGCTTTGAGAAGGACGAGCTAGAGGTGCTTTATTTCTGCTGGTCAGAATCGAAGGCATCAGGAGGGGGAGGTGGGAGAGGGTGGGCTGGGGAGATGACCCAGTGGTTAAGAGCACTTGCTGCTCTTGCAGAGCATCCAAGTTCAGTGCCCAGTACTCATGTCAGGTGGCTCACAATTGCCTGGAACTCTAGCTCCATGGTATCTAACACCCTCTTCTGGCTCCTGTGGGCACATCCTCCCACATGCCACGTGCACAGAAACACATAAATAAAAATAAGTCTTAAAAAACTTTTCCTGGGGCTGGAGAGATGGCTCAGCAGTTAAGAGCACTGGCTCCTCTTGCAGAAGACCCAGGTTTGAGTCCCAGCACCCACATGATGGCTCACTACCATCTGTAACTCAGCTCCAGGGGGTCCAATGCCCTCTTCTTACCTCCACAGGCATTGCAGGACACAGGTGTACTTAACATGCATGCAGGCGATACACTTCAAACACAAGAAATAAAAAATAAAATATTTTAAAATCCCTTTTCCTATGAAGTTGGAGTTGGTGTTATGTATCTGCTATCCCAGCACTGGGTTGGCAGGGCCCCGAGGAGTGTGAGTTTGAGGCCAGTCTGGGCTACATAGTAAAAACTGTCTTAAAACGACACAAAACAAACTAGAAGAAAAAGATTGGGCCAGCGGGATGGGTCATTGGGTAAAATATGCCTACTGCCCAGCCTGAGAACCTGAATTCAATCCCCAGGCCTCACTGGTGGAAGGAGAGAAGCCATTCCTGCAGACTGTCCTCTGACTTCCACACAGGCACTGTGGCACCCCCCCCCCCAAAATAAAAACAGTTTAAAAAAACGTGATAACTGGGGGTGGAGAAATTGCTCAACAGCTAAGAGCACTGACTGCTCTTGCAGAGGACCTGGGCTTCGTTCTCACTACCCACATAGCGGCTGACAACCATCTGACTCTAGCTCCAGGGGAGCCACACCCTCTCTGACTTTCCTGAGCATTGCATAGCTCAGGTGCACTTACATACATGCAGGCAATATACTCATACACATAAAGTAAAAATAACAGATAAAATATGTTTTGGTCTTTTTTTGACACAAGGTCTCCCTATAGCCCTAGCTGTTCTGAAGCTTGCTGTGTAGACCAGGTTGGCCTTGAACTCACAAAATTCTGCCTCTGCCTTCAAGTGCTAGGATTAAAGGCATGTACCACTATGTCTGGCTAAAATAATAAATAAAAAAAAATTTTTTTTGTTTTTTCGAGACAGAGTCTCCCCAGCTGTCCTGGAACTCACTCTGTAGACCAGGCTGGCCTTGAACTCATGAAGATCTGCCTGCCTCTGCCTCCCAAGTGCTATGATTAAAGGTGTGCACTATCACGCCTGGCTAGAAATAAAATATTTTAATGTAATAGATATATATTGAATAAGAAGAGGGAAAGAAAGAGAAGGAGAAAGAGCAGGAGAAGGAGGGGGGGAGGGAGGAGGAATAAGATCTTTTTTTTTTTTTTTT